>BQMB01002366.1:605000-825979 GCA_027943415.1 Closterium sp. NIES-67
TGCGCCCTAGATGATAATGAAGAGGTGCGACTATTCGCGCGACTGAAACGACTGTCCTATGACGAGCGCTATTTGCTGATGTCATCCTACGGACTTATATTCTACAGTAGGATTCGACACTAACTACACTTCATCGACTTACAGAAATGCTAAGTACTAATTATATCACAACACTCCCCTTCATTTCTGGAACGTCGATAGTGTCACTTCTTGAAGATTCCGCAGAGCTTGTTACAGTACTGAAACTTCTGTCGTGTCAGCTTCTTCGTGAGAAAATCGGCAGCCATTTCGTTGGTCGAACAGTAAACCAATCGCATCCTCCCCTTCTCGACTTCATCTTTGACGAAAAAATAGCGAAGCGAAATATGCTTCGTTCTGTTGACGAAACCAGGTTGATGTGCGATGCGAATTGCACTTTGATTATCGCACTGTAGGGTAAACTGGGTAGTTGTCGTCAACGCCGCTTCTTCCAGTAGTTCCTGTAAGTAAAGACCTTCGCGTGTTGCTGTACAGACAGCAATAAACTCAGCTTCAGCAGAGGAGAGGGCAATCAACTCCTGCTTCGTCGAATTCCAAGAGATAGGACCGATAGGTTCCAGTCGATAGATAAATCCAGTGCGCGACCGTCGATTAGTAGAATCAGCAGCGTGATCGGCGTCGACAAAACCGTGTAGATGGAGTGTTTTACAGCCGATAACGTTGTAGACTAATCCGACGTCAGGTGTCGAGATGAAATATTGAAGCGCGCGGAGTAGATCGAGCTGATGTTCCTCCTCAGGACGGCGTAGGAACTGAGCGAGCTGGCTAGCCGCGTAGGCTAGATCAGGACGACAAGTGACAGCTGCGAAGAGTAGACAGCCTAGTTGCTGCTGATAAATCTGTAAACCGGTTGAAGTTAACGGTGCGGTATTCGGTTTGTGGTCTGTTGGTAGTGAGCGATACGGTGTAGAAACTGTAGTAGGCATGAGGTTGAAGCGGGCAGCGAGTGTTGCTGCATACTTAGAAGCAGTGAGATGAATAGTTGTCAGTGAACTAATAATATTCAGGCCAAGAAACTGAGACTGTTTCGGAGACAGTAATCTGTAGATTTTTCTGTAGTTTCAGTACGAAGATGTTAGCGAGGGAATCGGTAGTACTGACGAATAAGATGTCGTCGACGTAGGCAACGAGTAAAATGTAGTTGTTGCCGTCGATCAGTCGATACATTCCCTGATCATGCGGTAATTGTCGAAATCCAGCATTGATCAGTTGCGAGTGAAGATACTGCTGCCGGAGCCGTGGTGCCTGTTTGATGCCGTACAAGGATTTTCGGAGACGACAAATGCTCGGTGGGTTAGTAGTGTAGGAATGCGGGTACTCTACCAGAATAAGTGCGTTGACAGGCGCGTAGAGAAATGCATTCGAGACGTCGATTTGTCGAAGTCGGAGATTACGGCAGGCGGCGACACAGAGCAGAATCCGAACGCTTGTATGTCGGCCGACAGGAGCAAAGGTTAATTCATAGTCGATGCCGTAAGTCTGCTCGAATCCGCGGACGACCCACCGTGCTTTGAACTTTTCAAACGACCCATCTGCGTTAGTCTTGACGCGGAAAACCCATTTTCCGGTGAGTACCTTTTTGCCTTTAACCTCTGAAGTAGGTACTAAATCCCATGTGCCGTGACTCTTGAGTGCTGCTAGCTCCTTATCCATGGCTTCGCGCCATTTTTCTCGGTGAGGACTCGTAAGAGCTTGTCGAACGGTTTTCGGTTCAGGTATCTTACTGTCGTTGCGCTGTACTGCTACTGCAAATCCCAGTATTTGCAATCCTGTTTCTGTAAAACGCGGACGTTCTTCGTTTGCACCTGCGAATTTTTCTTCTGGTCCTTCTTCCCCCCCAATTTCGTCAGGTGTAACACGAACTGCTTCGTCGGAGACGACGGGCATCGGCTGCTGTTGGCGATCGCGTTCATAACTAAGATGGACGTCGCGAACATCAGCTGGGTCAGCGTCGGCAAGAGGAATGAACTCAGGTATGCCAGTCGAGGTTACAGGTTCGGGAATGTCAGTTGCAGCAGCTTCGGATGCTTCAGAAACTGCTTCGTCCTGTACATCAGCTTCTGCCTCGTCAGTGGCAAACGCACGCGAGCCTTCGAACAGCCTGGCGGAGTTGGCAGCTGCTGCCTGGTGGGCACGAAAAACGGGCAAGGCGAGTCTTTCATAAAAAAGACAATCACGTGATGGAACGATTTGGTTGGAGCGGAGATCCAAAATCTTCCACGCGTGATACTGTTTTTCGATACCGAGATGTACCCCCCATTTTGCTCGTTCAGAAAATTTGCCGAGAGCTGCAGTTGGAAGACGAAACTGGACAACACACCCAAAAACTCGTAAAAGTTTTGTACTCCCAACTGTACGTGTCCACTGCAGGTGCGGAGAAGTGAACTCGGGCAGGGATGTGGAAGAACGAAGATTGTGCAACAGCACGGCGTGGTCCATCGCATACGGCCAAAAATGCGGTGGAAGGGCTGCCTGCGTCAGCAGAGCACGCATCTTCTCCTGCAGAGTTCTGTTCATCCTTTCTGCGACCCCCATCTGTTGATGTGCATGTGGCAGCGACTGCTTCCGTTTGATGCCGAGTGTCTGCAAGTATTCTGTGAAGGTGTTGCTGGTGTACTCCCCTGCACCATCGCTTTGAAATTCTTGCGGTTTTACTCCTGATTCTCGTTTAGCGACAGCGAGCCACGCAACGAAGACGGAGTGAGCGAGATGGCGCGCAGGTAAGTTGGCTGTCCAGACATAGCGTGTAGACGCTTCGATGAAAGTGATGACATACTTCTCGTCTTTAGGACCTGCTTCAGACAAATTAAGTATGTCGCTGTAGACTTTCTGCATCAGTTGATAACGTGTTGAGCCAGGAAAGTGACTTGGAAACGGATCGTGCGTAAGGTTGGCAACCGGACAGGTGGTGCAAACCGTCGGACGAGATTGCGGCTTCATCTCCGTTCCATCAGGTAAAAGTAAACTGTTTTTATCAAGAACTGCTGCTCGAATTGAATGGTTTAAAATCCCTTGTGATGGATGCCCTAACCGCTGATGCCATATATCTTCTGTGGTTTTGTGTCCTGATGATCGCAGGTAAAAATCGGAGTCAGTATAAAACGAAGAAAGTAGAAAAGGAGAATGGGCTGGTGACTTGTCAGAGTCTCCTTCGATAAAACGGGTAAGAGGTAAAGTAACAGGCGTCGATGTGGTTAGAGGTGTAATTGCAACTGCTAATGCTGCTTCTGTTGATGTCGTGGCAGGTGTTTCGGCGGCAGCTACTGTTGAACTCAGCTGCACAGCTACGGCTTCTTGTTCTGCTTCGCTAATGACGTCAGGTTCATCGGCTGCAAGACCGCTTATCTCGCCCCAAAGTGGTGCTGGAGTTCCTTGGAAGGCTGCACGTGTATTATAAAAGGTTCGCCAAGTGGTGGCGCTTTCATCAGCTGTATTAAACTCCTAGGTATCCAAGGCGGTTAGTACGGCTGCTGCAGTTCGGGAAGTTGTTGGGACAGTTGTTGCTCGAAAATCAATGTCCACGTGTTGATAATCTGTGTCTTCAGGGTGATCCCAGGGACCAAGTGCAAGCACGCGTTCCGAGTCGCCAGAAGTTCCCTGTGCTGCAAACTGAAGGACCGACATGCCATGTTGAGTGGTGGCACGACCAAGGTAGGTATTAGTTGTACTGTGCCAGAGCTCTTGATCCATTGTGTCGCAATTTCCTTGAGTACGGATTTTGTGTGCCAGAAGTTGAGCTGTGGAAAGAAGGTTGAAACCAAGGCCGGCGACGATAAGAACATTCGTAACATGAAGTGAGTATCCCGTATCGATAGATTCGAGCATGACACTGCCAACTGATCGTGCCATTATCGTTTGTCCGTTTGCAACTGTTACAGGTATCGGACGACGAAGAGGACGCTGATTCGTGATGAAACTTGTTTCGGCAGAACACATATGCCATCCGCAGCAGCTGTCGAGATACCAGGTATTTGGTCCTGAAATTATGCGAGCAAGGTTAGCATAAACTTGAGGTAAAGGAATGCCTTCAGCACTTGTTGTTTCTTCAAGGCGTGTTTCGAAATCTGTTTCTGAAACATCAACCGTTGTAACACATCCAAAAACGCCTTTCCCTGATTTGACAGATGCGAAGACCGGCGGGCGCTGTTGTGAAGTTGATAAACTCTGCGACGATTTCGGCATCTGCTGCTGCTGAGGAGTTAACTGCTGTTGTGGCGGATGTGTCTTAGGTGACTGCTGCGATCAGTGATACGGGTGCGAAGTGTTGCGACGGGTTTGATGACGGCTGCGACAGTTCTGGTAAGTATGGCCTGGTTTCTTACAGTAATGGCAGAATGGATATTTTGGCGGATGTCGTTGCTGTGTTTCAAGATTGGAGTAAAAACTTAAATGAACCCCCCTTTTCTGGTTGCGTTGTGACTGCAGGTCAAGATCTTGCTGCTCTGCTTGTAGATAAGAAGAAATTTCAGCTTCGGAGAGATTCGGATTCATGCGCAGGAAGGCGCGCGTCTGACGCCATTCGGGTCCAAGACCAGCCAGAAGGACCGTGAGATACATCTCACGAGGGAAGTATCCTCCGCTCTTTTCAAGTTGATCGCGTAGTGTACGGACGCGATTGACGTAGTCCATGACGTTTTCGTTTGTCATCATCTGCACACTTGTCAGCTGCGAAAGTATTTTACTCACTGTTATTGTATCCTTTGCCATGTATACCCCTTTTAAATGGTTCCATGCAGTTTCGGCTGGTGTGAAACTTGAGTGAAAAGATCGAACGCCAAGCTGCTCCTTCGGTGACAAGTTCCGTACAAGAACTGTGTACGCCCCGAGAGAGGCGTGCAAGATACTCTGCTGCTCCAGTTGTGTTCCCACGACAGGATACGTAAACTCGCCAGTGAAGAACGGCCATAATCCAGCGGACTACGCCAGAAGCTCAAACTCGAAGCTCCAGGAGTAGAAATCAACACCATTGAAAGGTACGGTTGTCTTGATCTGAGTATTGTTAAGTAAATTTGGAGGCTGGAATACAATGCCTGGCTGTTGCTGTTGTTGCTGTTGTTGCTGTTGTTGCTGTTGCTGTTGATGTTGTTGCTGTTGCTGTTGATGTTGCTGTTGCTGTACTTGCTGTGGTTGCTGAGCAGGAGAACGACCGAAGATATAAAAAGGATGCTGAAATTGCTGCGACTGCGGCTGCTGTACGAAAGGTGAGAAAGCGAAAGAACCAGTACTTGGAGCTGTAGCTCCACGCATGTAGCTTGAGCCGTCAAGGCTCATCCCACTAAACGCAGACGAAATCAATTGTGTTGAAACTGGCGGCTGGACTGACGCTTGTTGCTGTGCTGTTGTCTGTGATTGCTGCTGTTGTGTTGCAGGTGCAGTCGATGGAGCACCTGGAGTATTCACAGAAGGCGGATTCTGCATACCGATATTAGCGTAGGCTGGTGGAAAATGCCCAGAGGCTGAGAGACCAGCGGCGGTAGTGGAGGAATGTGCTCCAGTAGTCCCAGTAACTGATCCAGCAGATGGTGCTGGTGTTGGACCAGTCATAGTTGACAGTAGTCTTAATTCCAGATAGCTCTCATACCATGAAGTAAATCGTCAGGTGTTGTAGTAGACTAAGTATAAAACTATAAACACAAACACTTGGCAAATCCTCAAGTGTTGGTCCAGGATCTTTGCTGGAATGGTAGACTAGTAAGACAGCGGAAGTCTTGTAAAATGTAAAGGTCAAGGTTGAATAACCTGAGGACGTGAACTTGTGGTAATCAAAAGTTAATAATGACAAAGATCTAACAAGGATTTATAGTTCTACGAAAAGTACCTGTTCGCTAATGTACCTGTTCGTCACTATCGCGCTATGCGCCCTAGATGATAATGAAGAGGTGCGACTATTCGCGCGACTGAAACGACTGTCCTATGACGAGCGCTATTTGCTGACGTCATCCTACGGACTTATATTCTACAGTAGGATTCAACACTAACTACACTTCATCGACTTACAGAAATGCTAAGTACTAATTATATCACAACACTCCCCTTCATTTCTGGAACGTCGATAGTGTCACTTCTTGAAGATTCCGCAGAGCTTGTTACAGTACTGAAACTTCTGTCGTGTCAGCTTCTTCGTGAGAAAATCGGCAGCCATTTCGTTGGTCGAACAGTAAACCAATCGCATCCTCCCCTTCTCGACTTCATCTTTGACGAAAAAATAGCGAAGCGAAATATGCTTCGTTCTGTTGACGAAACCAGGTTGATGTGCGATGCGAATTGCACTTTGATTATCGCACTGTAGGGTAAACTGGGTAGTTGTCATCAACGCCGCTTCTTCCAGTAGTTCCTGTAAGTAAAGACCTTCGCGTGTTGCTGTACAGACAGCAATAAACTCAGCTTCAGCAGAGGAGAGGGCAATCAACTCCTGCTTCGTCGAATTCCAAGAGATAGGACCGATAGGTTCCAGCCGATAGATAAATCCAGTGCGCGACCGTCGATTAGTAGAATCAGCAGCGTGATCGGCGTCGACAAAACCGTGTAGATGGAGTGTTTTACAGCCGATAACGTTGTAGACTAATCCGACGTCAGGTGTCGAGATGAAATATTGAAGCGCGCGGAGTAGATCGAGCTGATGTTCCTCCTCAGGACGGCGTAGGAACTGAGCGAGCTGGCTAGCCGCGTAGGCTAGATCAGGACGACAAGTGACAGCTGCGAAGAGTAGACAGCCTAGTTGCTGCTGATAAATCTGTAAACCGGTTGAAGTTAACGGTGCGGTATTCGGTTTGTGGTCTGTTGGTAGTGAGCGATACGGTGTAGAAACTGTAGTAGGCATGAGGTTGAAGCGGGCAGCGAGTGTTGCTGCATACTTAGAAGCAGTGAGATGAATAGTTGTCAGTGAACTAGTAATATTCAGGCCAAGAAACTGAGACTGTTTCGGAGACAGTAATCTGTAGATTTTTCTGTAGTTTCAGTACGAAGATGTTAGCGAGGGAATCGGTAGTACTGACGAGTAAGATGTCGTCGACGTAGGCAACGAGTAAAATGTAGTTGTTGCCGTACTGACAGATGTGGCTACATGCACGAGTTGGAGAAGGTCCACAGGTACATGGGCAGCTTGAAGCCTGAAATACAGTACCAGATAAAACTGCAACGCCCTGCAAAGCAGTTACAAGACTACATCCAGCTCGTCGAAGACGTTGATTCGCTCACGAAGCCGAGGACGAACTTCTACGACGGAGGTCGCTCTCGATAACAGTACCAGCGTGCCACGATGAAAGGGGTGGATGCAGTGGATATTTACGCAGTTGCTCCACAAAATACGGGGCTATGCTACCATTGTGGCTGGCCGGGTCACATCGGACGCAACTGCCAAGAATTCATAGCCCTCCAGAATGGGTCGCGTCAGTAAGTATCGAGCCCCTTACTGACGGGCAGGCTTTTTCGCCCGAACCACACAGTCCCCACCGGGTCGTGATCCCGATTGCTGCAATCGATTGGACCCGGACGAATAAGGGGGACAAAACTGCTGATCACCCTGTGCTGGCGGAGGGTAAAGTCAACGGGGTGTCATTGAAGATCTTCGTTGATGGAGGCGCGAGTTACAGTCTCATACAATTAGACAGGGCTAAGAAATTGGGTATACCCTTACTCAAGTGTCTACCCAAAATCCACGCCCGACTGGTGGACGGAACACTGCCTGCAATACAGGAAAGAGTAAAGAATGTTGGGTTTACCTTTGGGGAGCATGTAAAATTTCGGATGGGATTACTGGCGACTACTCTCGACGGATGCGACGTGCTGCTGGGACGTGATTGGTTGCGACGGTACAACCCAAAGTTTAACTGGACGGCGGGCGGCTGAAGCATAAAACTCGATGGGATTTCCCGCGAGCTGCCCAAGTGGATGGGCCCTTGCATGCGAAGCACCCAAGTCCATGCGATCACTTTCAAGCGCACGATGAAGGCAGGAGCTGCAGCGTACGCTGTTGATCTTCGCGAGGTGACATCGACGGTCGAGACCGAAGATATCGAGAAGCTGTGCGAGGTCGTCCCTCCGGACTTAGCGGACCTGATTCGGAAATACCCAAAGATTTTCCCGGACGACCTTCCAGTTGGACTCCTGCTGAGCCGACCTGAGGACCACCAAATCGAGCTGGAACCAGGTGCCCAACCGACGGTGCAGCACCAATTTCGGCTCAGCCAACCGGAACTGGAAGAATTACAGGAGCAGCTGGATTACCATCTAACAAAGGGATTTTTCCGGCCCAGCATGTCACCATACACCGCCCCGATACTGTTCACGTCGAAGAAGGATGGAGGATTCAGAATGTGTATCGACTATCGCACGCTCAACCGGATCACCATCAAGTCGCGTTACCCGATCCCGCGAGCCGACGAACTTCTTGACCAACTTCGCGGCGCCAAGTTTTTCTCGAAAATCGACTTGCGAGGAGGTTACCATCAGATTCGCGTCGCAGCCAAAGATTGTCACGAGATGGCATTTTGAACCCGCTACGGGAGATACAAGTACCCAGTGATGCCTTTTGGCCTCACAAACGCGCCCTCGACATTCCAAATGACCATGAATGGAATTTTCAAGGAACGTTTGGATAGATGCGTCATCATCTACCTCGACGATATACTAATCTACAGCCGCAGCAGGGAGCAGCACTTACAGGATCTTGATGCAGTCTTCACACTGCTGCACAAGAATTGCCTCATCACGAAAGGGTCTAAGTGCGACTTTCTTAAGCAGGAGTTGGAGTTTCTAGGCCACATCGTCTCTACTCAAGGAGTGAAAATCTACCCCAAGAAAATCAAGACCATACAGGAATGGAAGACGCCACGCAACATCAAGGAGCTGCAGAGGTTTTTGGGTTTCGTCAATTACGTCCGCATGTTTATACCCAATATGGCTGGGTTATCGGCCCCGCTCACTGACCGACTCAAGGATCACAATTGTTTTTGGTGGGGAGAGAAGCAACAAGCTGCATTCGACCAACTGGAGATCGCGCTCACGTCGCCGCCTGTCCTTCGCATCTCCGATCCTGACCGTCCATGCGAAGTCATCACTGACGCTAGCGGCATCGCCATCGGCGAAGTTCTTCTATAGGATTTCGGCGAAGGATTACAGATCGTTGCCTACAAATCATGGAAGCTGCAGGGCACAGAGAATAATTACACGGTACACGATAAGGAAGGGTTGGCGATCGTCCACGCGTTCAAAACCTGGCGGTGCTACCTGACAGGCGCTGACGTCACTGTACGAACCGACCACAAATCCCTCCAGTACATGCGAGCCCAGCCGAACCTCAACCTGTGACAAATCAGATGGCTCGATTTCCTCGAGTTAAACTGTCACAGGATCGAATGTGTCGAGGAAAGGTTGCACTATCGATCAGTACAAGGCGCTTTTATACTTCCAGAGTACATCAGGTAACCAGGTTTTATCCTATCTAAAGGAATAGACCCTTCTAGAATATAGAATCACCCTGCGTATAGCCACGCGAGGCTATTGGCTTTAAGGGATTACGGCAGGATTACGCTAGATAGCGTGTCTAGAACATTCCATGCCTGGTCGGTGATATAATTATAATAAGGGAAGAAACCAAAGGATAATGGAAAATGGGGAATATGAGGCAAAAGGAGATGAGACTGAAAGAGGAATGAAATGAAGATGAAATATGGAAAAGGCCAAGTGGTGTAACGGAATCGTACTCTCACACTTCCCCCCCTCAAAGCTGGGTGGTAGAAGTAACACCCTGCTTGACAAGGTAGTCATGCAGAGGACGACGGGCGTTACCCATGTCGGTCTCAGAGACCCAGCTGTCCTCAGAAGGATCATAACCCTTCCAGCGAATAAGAAGCTCCACGGTACCATTCCGACGACGGCGGTGTGCAAGCACGGACTCGACCTCGTACTCGGGTTCATTCTGGACGAGGACGGGCGGCGGCGGCGGCGGTTGGCGTCCGACGAAGATCGTATTAGGATCCCGATAGGGCTTCAGCAGTTGGACATGGAAGGCGTTGTGAATCTTCCAGGTAGCTGGTAGGCGTAAGCGGAAGGTAACAGGAGTGACCTGTGCTTCAACGAGGAAAGGCCCGCAGAAGCGAGGTCGAAGTTTAGATGGGAGGTGGCTGATGTCCAGGTTGCGGGTGTCGAGAAGCACCTGGTCTCCCACGGAAATGGTGTGGTCGTTGCGATGGCGATCGGCCTGCCGCTTCTGTTGCTGTTGAATGTCAAGGAGGCGCTTATGGGTCCGATCCCAAAGCTGATGCATGGTTGTGATGAAGTCTTGTGCGGGTTGGACTGTGGCTGGTGTTGTCGGCTTCTGTGGTGTGAGTGGGTGGCGTCCGTAGCAGAGGAAGAACGGCGTCTGTCCAGTAGCGGCATGTGTAGCATTGTTGTAGGCAAACTCCAGGACGGGCAGGTGCAAGTCCCATTTGGAGATCTCGTCCTTGCAGGCGGCTCGGAGGAGTTGCTCAACAATCTGGTTAAGGCGCTCGGTCTGTCCGTCTGTCTGCGGATGGTATGCAGATGACATGGCGAGTTTGGTGCCGAGAAGAGACATAAGTTCCTTCCAGAACTTGCTGGTGAACTTGGGGTCTCGGTCGGAAATGAGTGTTGTTGGAATGCCATGCTGTGAGATGATGTAGCGAACAAAGAGTTGTGCTGTCTCCTCGGTGCGTGCCGTCGTGTGTGTCGGGATGAAGTGTCCCATCTTAGAGAATTTGTCGATGACGACGAGGATCGCGTCATGACCGGTGGTGGTAGGTGGTAACCCTGTGATGAAGTCCAGGCTAACCACTTGCCATGGTTGTTCTGGGACAGGAAGAGGCTGTAGCAGACCTGATTTCTTCTGCTTGCTGCTCTTCACCCGTTGACATGTATCACACGAGGTGACGAATTTCTGAACGTCGTCTGCCATATGGGGCCAGTAGTAGTGTTTGGCGATACCGGTGAGCGTCTTGTTGCTACCGAAGTGTCCGGCGTACAGGACGTCGTGGTATTCTTCGAGTAGTAACTGACGCAAAGGAGGGTAATTGGGTACCCAGATTTTTGTTGATCCTTTCCGGTACGCAATGTCGTTGTCCCACTGTAACAGATGTCTTTTTTCTGCCAAGGGAATTTCGGGGTCGATGGTGAACCCGTGTGTGAAGAGTCCCTTGAGTAGTGGATTCATCCCTTCGACCTGAATCGCGGCAACGTGTGCAGGCCGGCTGAGAGCGTCTGCTTTGTTCTTGTGGCCGGGCTTGTACACGATGTCGTAGTGGAAGTGTGTCTCGAGGAAGTCGATCCACCGGACCTGCCGCCTGGAAAGGGTTGGTTGTGTCTTCAAATATTTCAGGCTGCAGTGGTCGGTGTAGACGGTTGTTCTTCGTCCTTCGAGATAGCATCTCCACGCTTTGAAGGCGATGACAATGGCAAGGGCCTCTTTGTCGTGTATCGGGTAGTTGAGTTCTGTCCCGTGCAGTTTCTTGCTGAGGTAGGCGATTGGTTGCAGTCCATTCCCCTGGTCTTGCATCAAGACTGCTTCGACAGCCTGATCACTGGCGTCTGCTTCGATGACGTAGTCACGTTCGGGATCTGGCAAGATGAGCACCGGGGCGGATGTCAGTGCCTGTTTCAGCTGCTCCACGGCTTCCTCGTGCTTCGTCTCCCATTTGTAGGGCGTATTCTTCTTCAGCAGATTCGTGAGTGGAGCCGCGAGTTTCGCATACTGTGGTACGAACCTGTTGTAGTAATTGGCGAAGCCTAGGAACTGCTGCAACTCCTTCACGTTCTCGGGTGTCTTCCACGAGCGTACGGCTTCGATTTTCTTGGGGTCGACGTGAACTCCTTGAGCGCTCACCATGTGGCCTAGAAACTGGACCTTCTCCAGGGCGAATTCGCTCTTGGACAGTTTGACGTAGAATCGTTCCCGTCGAAGAATTTCGAAGACGCGTCGCAGGTGTTCGACGTGCTGCTTCATGTCGCGCGAGTAGATGAGTATGTCGTCCAGGTACACCACCACGCATTCGTCCAAAAGTGGGCGTAGAATATGGTTCATTTCGGCTTGAAATGTTGCTGGCGCGTTGGTGAGTCCGAACGGCATTACCAGATACTCGTACAATCCATACCGAGTTCGGAAAGCAGTTTTGTGGATAGAGTTGTCCGCCATCCGTATCTGCCAGTATCCGGACCGCAGATCCAGTTTGGAAAATACCGTAGCTCCCCGAAGCTGGTCAAGCAGGTCATCGATTCGTGGTATCGGATATTTATTCTTGATGGTCTGCTTGTTAAGAGCTCGGTAGTCGATGCACATGCGCAGGCTCCCGTCCGGTTTCGGGGTGAAGAGTACTGGGGCACCGTATGGCGAAGTAGATGGTCGGATGAGTCCTTTGGCTAGGAGATACTCGATTTGCTTTTTCATGTCGGTCAGCTCTGTAGGACTGAGCCGATATGGTGCTCGGAAGGTCGGCTTCGAACCTGGTTCCTCCACGATCTCGTGTTGATGTGTGCGGTATGGCGGTAGCTCGTTCGGTAGGTCGTCAGGAAGGATGTCTTGGAACTCCTTCAGCAATTCCTTGATTTTTCCTGGAGGTTCCGAGATCTTCTCCTTGTCGTCTTCCACCTCTGTTGCTATTGCCAGGAACGCGGTGTCGGTTCGCTTCACGTCCTTCTCGAATCGTGCGAGTGTCTCCACTGGGATATCTCCTGTATCGTCCCAGTTGGGTAGCTGTACTCTCCGTCCTTTGTTGTAGATGCTTGCGGTGCGGTTCACCCAGTTGATTTCGGGGTTGAATCTCCTCAGGAAGTCTCGCCCGAAGATCAAGTCAAGTCCTTTGATGTTGGTGATGGGGAGTGCAGGTCTCCAGCGCAGTGGTCCAATTTGTAGGTGTATTACTGCTTCGCCGTGAACTGGTAGCTTGCTGCCATCCACCATCGTTGCAGAGAATCCTGAAGGCTTGTACTCTTCCCGAAGTCGGTGGATTGTTGCCTTGTTGCAGACGGTGTGAGACGCTCCGCTGTCCACGAGTGCTTGGAGGCGTCGTCCTTTGCAGAGGACCTCGAGCACGAGAGGCGGGCGTTGCTCGGAGTACCCAAAGATGGTTTCATTGATTGGGTCATAGGGTACATCCCAATACTCCGTACACACCTTTGTGTTGCTGTCTACTCCTGAGCTGGCAGCTGGCCGACGCTGCTTGGAGAACGGCTCTTCTCCAGGGCCCGGAGTTTCCTTGACGACTGTGCGCGTCACTGATGCCGAAGAACTGGATGCATCCGTAGAAGGAGTTCGGGGTTTTTGCAGCTTTTTGTAGACCCCCAGCTTCCTCTTGAGCTGCTTCAGCTCCACCGACGTCTTCCCTGGGGAGCGGGTAGTCGTTGTGGGCTGGTGTCGGGAGAGGACGTTGACTCCGTGGAAAGGTCGGCTTCTTTCCACACTCCTTAATTTGGTCCCCAAGTTGTCCGGTACCGGTATGATCTCCACAGCTTTCTGCTTCGTTTGGAGTCCCTCCCGTATTCTCTCCAAGGCTCTAGCCCCTCGAGAATCATAAGTTTTCATTAAAGCATCTTTATAAGATAACTTTAACGAATTCTTATAATTTCTTGGGTCTTCAAGGAGTTTCCCTGTCTCGGCAGAGTCTTTTTTCGCGGAGTCTGATTTTTCCTCGGCGATTTTCCCTGGCGAAGACTGGTCGTGGGGTGGAGATTTTCCCCCATCATTTCCTCCTGCTCGCATCGAATCAGCTTCGTCGAAGTTGATTTTTCCGGAATCCCGCGGCCGTTTTCGGATCTTTTCTTTTTCGCCAGCTAGATCCGCGATCACTGGCGACTCCCATTTTTTGTCTTCTGATTGGCCGGAAGATTTCCGCCACTGTTGCGTGCCCGATACTCTGCGCGTGCGGCCTTCATTTTGTTGCAGTCGAAGATTCGGTGGCCCGGCACCCCGCAAAAATCACACGTGACGTTGGTGTTTTTCGGACGTGGCCGCCCGTCGAATCTGTCGATCTCCATCGGGTCGGCGAACGTGGTGTGAGCCGAGCGGTCGCCCTGTCGCGTACTGCCGACGTGCGTCCGTCGTGTTCCGGCGTTGACCATGTCGAAGCGCTCCGCGGCCGAAACGACGTCACTGTAGCTCGCGTAGTTTGACGCTGCCACCTGTCGTTTGACTTCGGTCTTCAGCCCTGCGAGGTACGATTGCACTTTTTCCCCTTCGGTCAGGTCGGGAATGCGGTTATAAAATTCTTCCATCTGCTGCGTGTACTGTGATACACTCCCGAACTGTCGATGCAATGAATTTTTTCGCGGGCAAGAAAACTCGAATTTATCGGCTCGAATCGCTTCAGCAGGTCGGCGCGGAACTGCTGCCACGTGGCTTCACCGTGGATGAAAGTACTGTTGCCGCCAATCCACTCGAGTGCCGGCCCTCGCATTAGTGTCGCCGCGAGTCGTACGCGTTGACCGTCCCAGACTGGCGAGCTCCATCCGACGGCTGCGAAGTAGATCTCCATCCCGGCGATCCATCTGCGGGCGTCGGAGTTTCGATCGCTCGGATCGAACGGCTCAGGTGGGCGCGGTTTCGGAGCCTCGAGAAACTGCTGCGACTGCTGCGTCGTCGCCGTTGTCGTCTCGTGCTGCGCTCCGGCGAGTCGAGTTACTCGCCCGAACTGGTTTCGCCACGCTTCGCGATCCGCTCGCATTTCCTCCTGAAGGGCTGCGATGCGCGCGAAGAGCTGCTGGGTAACCTCGGCGTTGTCGAAGGTTGCCATCCTGTTCAAAACACGCACGGAGGGGGTAATTCGAAAATCGCGGAGCTGGTGCTTACCAGAATCGGCGTCGAATTGGTCGCCCCCGGCGGTTTTTCGAGGCAGGATCCCCGCTGCTGCTGCTTAGCTGAGCGCGGTCGAGTGAGAAAAGCTCTGATTACCAAGTGTCACAGGATCGAATGTGTCGAGGAAAGGTTGCACTATCGATCAGTACAAGGCGCTTTTATACTTCCAGAGTACATCAGGTAACCAGGTTTTATCCTATCTAAAGGAATAGACCCTTCTAGAATATAGAATCACCCTGCGTATAGCCACGCGAGGCTATTGGCTTTAAGGGATTACGGCAGGATTACGCTAGATAGCGTGTCTAGAACATTCCATGCCTGGTCGGTGATATAATTATAATAAGGGAAGAAACCAAAGGATAATGGAAAATGGGGAATATGAGGCAAAAGGAGATGAGACTGAAAGAGGAATGAAATGAAGATGAAATATGGAAAAGGCCAAGTGGTGTAACGGAATCGTACTCTCACATAAACTTCCACTACACCATCACCTACAAACGGGGGGCCAACAACATTGCTGATGGCCTGACCCGACCCACTGCCCATACAGCCGCCATACTAGTTGCCCAGACCAGCCCACTCCTTACCGGACTATTTACCCACGGCTACAAGATCGACCCCTTCTTCCGCTCCGCCATTCACCAACAGCATACCACCGCTACTGGACACTAATTTAATAAGCGCGACACTTCCCGCATCTGGGTTCTTGGCTACGATTTACTTCGTACCCTTCTTATCCAGCAATCCCACGACAACCCTACCTCCGGGCATTTCGGAGTCGACAAAACCCTGAAGACGTTGCAGCGTAATTATTACTGGCCGAACATGGCCGACAACATGCGCAAGTACGTGTCCTCCTGCACCTCCTGCCAGATCATGAAATCATCCCATCAGCGAGCAGCTGGACTCCTACAGCCGTTGGATCCACCCGAGAGACCTTGGCAACACGTCACGATGGACTACGTGATAGGACTGCCGGCCGGTCCTAGCGGAAACGATGCCATCCTCGTGGTCGTTAACCGACTCACGAAAATGGCGTACTTCATCGCCTGCCAACAGAAAATTACAGTTGAGCAAACTGCCCAACTGTTCGTCGCCAACGTCATAAGACTACACGGATTGCCCACCGTCATTATTTCAGACCGAGACCCGAAATTCACATCGAATTTCTGGTGCCACCTGTGGGACCAATTCGGCACCAAACTACAGTTTTCCTCCCCCTACCACCCACAGAATGACGGGCAGACCGAGCGAGTCAACCAAACTATGGAGCAACTCATACTGACTACCTGCACTAACCCACAGACATGAGAGAAATCCCTTCAGCTGTTGGAATTTGCGTATAATAACACACCTTCCGCCACAACTCATCAATCCCCATTTTCCCTCAATTATGGACAGGACCCAGTGGTACCCTCTATACCAAACATCGAGACACCCGTGCCCCGGTCCCAGAGATTTGCGGAAGACATCCTCGCAACCTGAGAAAAGGCAGCTGAGGCAATCCGGAAAGCCAACCTGGTCGCAAGCCGACTAGGCAATCATCATCGATCTGACGGTACTTACAAAGTGGGAGATCTCGTACTACTCGACACTCGCAACTTTCTCCTGCCGATCCCGAGCAAACGCCGACCCCGCTTCTGTGGCCCTTTTCAAGTGACCAATATGATGACACCTGTCACAGCTCACCTTCGACTACCGGCTGATTGGCGTCACCACCCGGCTTTCCATGTCAGCCTACTAAGACCCTAAGTCCCACGTTCGTCGGATTTGGCACGTCAACGCATCGTACCTCTGCTAACGCCCTTGCATGAACCGACGACAGAGCCGCTGAAAATTCTCGGCCATCGAGTCACCACGCAGCTGAACCATCGAATGGTGGATTTTCTCGTCAGATGGCATGATCCGACGTCTGAGGATGACAGCTGGGTACCCCTCGCTGGTATAGAATCACACCCGATTTTAACAGCGTATTATAAGCGTTGGAATGTTTCTGATGCTCGTTTAGGAGGGGGGGGGTAGTGTAAGAAATTTCCATTCCTTACTGAGTCGTACGCTAGCGCGTACACCCAAACTCCTCGACTTGTCATGTTCGGCCTCGTTTGTTAGCCCAACCCTTTCCCGAGTCGCGTTCGGCACTGTCGCCAGAGTGCCAAACCTACCCACGTTCCGAGGTTATCACTCTAGCATGCCAACCCCTATATAACCTCGTGCCTTCATTGCAATAGCGACCTTGTATTCTCACATTATAGTTTATTAACACTTCCTATATCATAACAACATCAATCTGGGTAACCCCCCCTCCACAACCATTTAACAGTTGGTACCAAGCATAATTATGATAAAGGGGCTTTAAGCCTATAAAGGGGTTAATTTCTGGAGACAAGTAACAAAACGACAATGCATGTTTATCTTCTGTTGGTAACAAATTCGGCCTGGTTTTGTGCCACCTCAAAGCACACTATTCGCCATCCCTTCATGCACAGCCTAGCGATAGTGCCTGACAATCGGCATCTTGCCCAGCAAATTTTACTGAAGCATCTGTCCCTAGTACGAGGAATGTGTACCGCGGCTTTAAGCACCGACACAAACATGGGCCACTATACGCACGTCACCTAATATCGCCAAGTAACGCACGGACTTCAACGACCCAGCCGCTTGAAAGATGGACTTTCAAGAGAATCCCGCGCTCACCCTTGGCCTCGGAGTTTACGCGGGAGGTTAGCTCGGACGCACAAGATAAGGGTTGCTTGGCCACGAGCAATCAATTCTGGTACATGCTGCCGTCTCAAAAATGTTTGGCACAAAAGACACCCTAAGGATGCATGGGACAATGCACCTTGTCGCCCCCACAAACACACTCTGCTGTCCACCATGTGGTGTCTCGGGGAAGGGGGGGTGATGTTCAGTAACTGAGTTAGTAAAGAAAAAAGAGTACAGGCCAGATATAGCCTAAGGGTTTTACTCTCTAAGACACAACCCAGTCTAGTCTATTATAACATATAAAATATGTCAAACACACCCCCTAGACTGGACAAGGCGCAGTGCCTAACAAAAGACCAGCAGCTCAGGGGAACACTACTAGTCCAACCTCTCAGGCAAGGGTCCGAAGACCAGTCACGAAAGCACAAACAAGACAAGAGAAAACCCGGGCGGCACTACTAGTTCGGCCATTCGGAGAGAAGCCACAAGGCCAGTCAAGCAAATATATATGAAGAGAAGTACACAATCAAGGTCCTAGCAAGTGAGGAGCCACAGGAACTAAACCAAGCTGCAAATAGTAACGCTGATGATCTTTACACGCAAGCACCTTAGTAAAGATATCAACTGTGTTGGCACCGGAGGCCAAGTGGACTACGCGAGTCTCGTGTCGTTGCTGTAGCTCGCGCAGAAAAAAGTACCGCAGCTGGATGTGCTTCGCCCTGCCCTCAAGTCGAGGCTCCTGACAAAGGAGGATCATGGCCTTGTTGTCAGCGTACAGGACCGGGTCAGAGCTAGGCTGCTCACCTAAGTCTGTGAGCAAGAAGGTCAGCCAGCGGAGCTCTTGTGCCGCCATGGCACCAGCGTAGATCTCAGCCTCACAGCTAGACTAGGCAACAGACGACGAGTGGGTGGACCTCCACGAGACGACACCTGCACCAAGGCTAAAGCAGTAGCCCTTTGAGGACCTGAGTGTCTCAGCGTTGTCCACCCACGAAGCATCTGTGTGTCCTGTAAGGACCACTGGTCTGCATCCTCCTAGCACTAGCCCCACGCCCGATGTACTTGCTACATAACGCAAAAGCCTCTTAGCGGCCGACCTGTGCTGTGGTCGTCGGGATCTGCCCGGGGCCACAATGCGAGTCGGGATGTTGAGAGGGTAAATGAGATCTTGACGAGTGCAAGTCGTTAGGCACATGAGGCAACCCACCAGCTCTGCGTAAGGACCACTGGGCTCTACAGACTCCTCAGGAATTGGAGCAGAGAGACACTGGCAGAGGTGTGGGCTGTGCGGACGAGAACTGAAGGCCGAAACTTTGAAGGACCTGGCGCACCAAGTGTGAATGCGTGAGAGTGATGGTGCACGCTGCTCTCTCCCTGGGGATCTGCAGGCCAAGGTAGCGGCGCAGCTCTCCTAGGTCAGTGCAGGTGTGTCTCCTCAGCAGCTCCGCCTTCACAGAGGCCAGTGCGTCTCTGCCTGCAGTAGCAAAGACCACGTCGTCTACATAGACAAGAATGTAGAACGGGGTCTAGCCAGCACGAACGAAGAGCGAGGGGTCTGCAAACGACAGGAAGAACTGCAGGTTAGCTAACGTAGTACGCAACATATCATGCCTCTCACTGGGCACCTGCTGCAGGCCGTAGACCGGGCGCCGGAGGAGCCACTCACTCCCAGGAGGGAAGGTACTGGTGAAGCCCTGTGGTCGGCGCAGGTAGACCTTCTTGTATAGACTGCCCTGGAGAAACGCTGTGAAGAAGTCAAGTGAGTGTAGCTCGTAGTCACGCTGTGTTGCTATAGTACGTGTAGCAGCACCCAAAGAGAAGTCATCTTCAGGGTCGGGGTGAAGATCTGAAAGAAGTCAACACCCTCGCGCTGACGGAAGCCTCGAGTCACATAGCGCGCCTTGAACACAGGCGGCTCTCTAGGAGGGCACTTCACATTGAAAAGCCACCACCCATCGACTACGTTCACCCCAAGTGGGTGAAATGCGTCGACATAGGTGCCGGAAGATCTCAAGATGTCATCTCCTGGTCCATGGCATTTATCGACTAAGAAGCCCAGGGTCTCGAGGTCGTCTCAGCGTAGGTGCGAGGAGCTGGGATGTCTAGAGCGTCTGGGTCACCCTCGGGGACTAGCAGCATGGAACAGAGATGGGGAGCAGCCTCAGACATGAAATCAAGCTCGTACGGCTTGTCGTCTAGGACGTCAATCCCAAGGGCAGTTGCACCCCTGATGGACACAGGGCAGGCAGGGTCAGAGACCAGAGCGGTGGCGTAGTCAAGGCGGCGGGTAGAGGCAAAGTCACTGATAGTAGCGACAAGAGCTGACAGACTAGTGACAGGAATGGACGAGTCAGTAACAAGAGAAGCAAGGACCCCAGGGACAAGGGGATGGGCAGCACGAAGGAAGTCAGAGAAAGGAGGCAGGGCGACAGAAAGTGACGACGGAGGAGTCGATGGAAGGAGTGGAGGAGCACGAGACGCGAGGGAATGAGCAGTATGGCGTGAGAGTGCGGAACAGGAGAGACAGGACGAGCACAAGGGGGATGGCAAGACGAGACGTGAGAGGGAGGCGTCGGGTCAGGAGAAATAGGAGGAGACACAGGAGGGGTACGAGAGGGGAAATGAGCCGGAGACGAGTCCGTCGGAGGAAACACAGGGCCGTAGACCGGTAGGGGAGGCAGTGACAGAGGAGGAACAGCCGGGCGGTCAGTGGAGGGGAGACCAAGGAGGAAAAGGGCGGACACCGACGACGACTGTTGCTCCGGCAAGTGCTCCAGCCACTGCTTCTCTACACCAGCACCAGCACTCGTGCCACCCCCAGGACCGCCAAGACAAGCCACGACAGGAATCCCAGGACGAGCATCCCCAGACCTGGCACCCACTACAGCACCCACCCCAGCACCCTCTCTAGCATGTGTGCCACCACCAAGACCGCCGGGACAAGCCATGACAGTAACCTAAGGACTAGCACCCACAGGACCAGCACCTACTCCAGCACCCTCCTCAATGCCCGCATCCCCAGCACGCGCAGAACTCAGCGGCGGCGACGGCGACGGAGGCTGCAGCTATTGCGGAGAAGGAGACACTGGGGCGGAGACAGGCGGCAAACCCGAAGCCGCAGGGCCACCAAAGTCAGCGGACTCCTCCACCGGGACGACAGACGGAGGGGGAGTGACGTGAGACACACTAGAAGGGTCAGGACAAGGAGGGGTAGGAGCAAGGGCTACCAGGGGAGTGGGGACGAGAAACAGGGGCGGGGTAACAGGGAGACCACGGTGGGGAAAGCGAGCGTAGAAGGAGACAGACTCATCAAAAGTGACGTCACGAGAGTGAAAGAAGCGATGGGACAGCGGGTGGTAGAAGTGTCAGTCAGAAGAGTCGAGGGGGAAACCAAGGAAGACATAGGGGACGGTGCGGGCAGTGAGCTTGTCTGTCCCAAAGGCACAAACGTGTGTAAGGCAGCCCCAGATGTGAAACGCAGACGCGTCACCAGGGGACCCAGTCCAGAGGAGGGTCGGTGAAACCTGCGGCCACTGGGAGCGCAGCCACAGGTTAAGCTGGTGAGCGGCATAGCAAACATCGGACCACAGGAAATGGGGTGCACTGGCATGGATCATGGAGGTACGAGCCACCTCCATGACCAAGCCGATGCGGCGCTCAGTGACCCATTCTGCTGCGGGGAGTCCGGCAGAGTGAACGACTAGGTGATACCCTCCGCACGATAGAACTGGCCCGGCTGGGGGCAAACTCATCGCCACAGTCGGAGTGGAGACGCAAGACAGGCAGACGACGGTGGACCCGTGCAGCTACGACCCACAGGATAAGAACGTCAGGCACGTCGGCCTTCAGCTCAAGGGGAAACACCGTGGTGTAGCACATGTAGTCATCAACGAGGACCCGAAAGTAGCGCTCGCGATGCGGCCCAGGGACCTGGGCTGGGCCCCAGATGTCAAGGTGTAGGGTCTGCAGGGGCGCAGTGGCGGGAGGAAACGAGGAGGAGTGAGGGGCACGGTGGAGCCGGACCTCGATGAGAGGCATGCACAGAGGCGTGGGCGAGGGAGGGAGGGGAGGGAGCGATGCAGGGAGACCTAAGACAAGACCCTACAAGGACAAGTGACGCGGACGCGGAAGGGCGGGGTGACCTAAGCAGTGGTGCCACAGAAGTGACGGGTGAGTGAGTGACCGACACGAGCAAGCCGCAGCAACCGGGGTAGACGAAGGAACCGAGGAAGATGCTCCCACTAGAGGGGACGCAGTGTGAAGCGTTAACAGGCACGACACCGGGTCCTGGGGGAACTTCGCGAAGGGGGCACCTGAGGCGGCCTCGGAATAGACGGCGTACTGCTCGTGACCAGCGAACGTAGTGGTGACGTCGAGGTCCTGCAGACAGCCGACACCAACTAGGTTTTTGGAGAATGAGGGGATGTACAGGACTGTAAGAGAGCCCGAGGGAACTGCCAGACAGGGGAGGGTAGTGGAGCTACAGGCTACGACAGGACCAGGGGAGGGGTCAGCAAGTGCGACAGCGGCAGGCGTGGCAAGCGGCGTGAGCGCAGTGTGGTCACGGAAGAAGTAGGCAGGCGTGCCAGAGTCAAGAGCTAAGAAAAGCGAAACGGTAGCCGGAGCCAGCGTTGGAGCAAGCATGGAGCCAAGACTAAACAAGGCAGAGGATCCTACGCCAGATGCAGCAGGGGAGTCTGAACTACACACAGCAGGGAAGGGGTCAGGCGCATTGGGGCAGGGAAGCAAGCCATCGACATGCACAGCGAGGGAGTGGCCATCTTGACGCTGACCTATCAGGTGACGGCGGAGGTCGACCAGCCAGGCGTCGAAGTCGATCGCGCGCCCCTCTGTGTCCAGGCGGAGCACAGAGTCCGCCATCGCACGACCTCAGCAACACGGTGGAACGGCGGCACGGCAGCATGGCCGCACAGCGGCACAGCGGCTCGACGGCACGGCTCCACAGCGGCACGGCGACGGCACGACAGCTCGGCGGCGGTATGGCGGCACAGCGGCGGCACACAGGCACGGCAGCACGGCGGCAGCACAGCGGCGGCGGCGGCACGGGTCAACGGGCCAGGAGGTTGCAAAGGTCCAGCAGGCCGGCGGGGCGCATAGGGGCCTGGCGGGCGTGAGAGGGACCAGCAGGCGCAAGCAGGGCTGGCGGGCGCAAAGGGGCCTGGCGAGCACGAGAGGGCCAGCAGGCGCGGAAGGGGCTGACGGGCACGAGTGGGCCTGGCGGGCGCGAAAGGGCCAGCGGGCGCGGAGGGGGAGCTGGCGGGCGCGGAAGGGCCAGCGGGCATGGGTGGGGCTGGTGGGCGCGAAAGGGGCTAGCGGGCGCGGAAGGGTCAGCGGGCGCAAATGAGGCTGGCGTGCGCGATAGGGCCTGGCGGGCGCGAAAGGGGCCAGTGAGCTCGGACGGGGCTGGCAGGGGCGAAGGGGGGCTTGGCGGGTGCGAGAGGGCCAGCGGGCGTGAAAGGGCCTGGCGGGCGCGACAGGGCCAGCGGACGCGACAGGGTCAGCGGACGCGAAAGGGCCGGGCGGGCGCGAAGGGGCCTGGTGGGCGCAACAGGGCCAGCGGGCGCGACAGGGCTAGCGAGCGCGACAGGGCCAGAGGGTGCGACAAGGCCAGCGGACGCGGCAGGGCCAGGGGGGCGCGAGAGGGCCAGCGGGCGCGGAAGGGGCTGGTGGGCGCGTGAGGGCCAGCAAGCGCGAGTGGGGCTAGCGGACGCGACGGGGGCCAGCGGGCGGGCGAGGGCCAGCGGGACGCGCTAAGGACAGCGGGGCGCGCTAGGCTACGACTAGGGCGGAAACGTGAGGGCGGACCTAACCTACTATGATACCATGTTCAGTAACTGAATCAGTGAAGAAAAAAGAGTACATGCCAGATATAGCCTAAGGGTTGTACTGTCTAATGCACAACCCAGTCTAGTCTATTATACCATATACAATATGTTTGACAGATGATACTTGCATGACTGGCAGATGACTCATTCGTAGGATTGAATGAGTAGTCCCAAATAATTGGGTAGGGGAACATCTGTTAATCCCCGACAAAAGGTGGGGTACTCGGTATGGATATAGTACACTCGTTACTATATATTCAATAAAAAGTATAGCTTGAGTGTTATACTTATGACACACGTTTGTTTTCCCAATTAGCAAGCGCATTTAATTTCATTTTGAGAAATTAAACAGTATGGTGAGAATTTATAGTGAATCACTTCCGAATAATTTTTAAGGGCAATGCAAAGTGAGTGTGCTCAATCTAGCAGCAATTGATATTCCACAAACAAATGCATAAAACCCCATTTGTGTTGAAGTATACTCGGTAGAGTTATTACTTATGCATTCCTGATATTTTGTTTAGAATGATCTAGTAGCGCGATACCTCATATGGAAGGACGCGCGTGATGACGTCAGCAGTAGCGAGTCAACGCGTGAATAGCAGGTTCGTGCGTATAGTCACCCGAAGGGTCACACCACTCTCAGTCACACGAACAGTCACTAGTCAAGTCACGCGAATTGTAATGAAATATAACTCAAAGAATAGCACAAAATTCTATAGGAGAGCATGACTACAGAATGTGTTGAACAATGAAAGACCTCGGGCTTATATAGTGTGAGTTGACCGAGGTGAGCCTCCAGGTCTGGACCAATCAAGGGCTCAATAGTCTAGAGGGCGAAGGGGTCAAATTGGGTTCGAGCGCCTTGGTAACAGGTTCGGGGCGCCGATTAGTCGGCGAAGGTGGTTTAACGCGAGGTTTGAGGGTCGAGGCTGCGGACGCGCACTGTTAAAGCCGTTGACCCAAATTGCAGAAATTACCTTTCAAGTTTATTAATCTTGAAACCCCCCGATTGGTAACCCAGTTCCCCAGAGCGAGAGCAAAAACGAAAGTTGCGCAACAAAACGACGGGAAGCAGTTTTTAATCTTGCGCCACCCCCAGCTGATTATGCCCCTGCCCCCGCCACACCAGGCATTTGAGCGGAAAGAAACTTGAACTCCCCCCCATACATTTTCGGACTTTTCGGAGTGCAAACCCAGCCCAGCGCCAATACGCCCTAGGCAGCGAAAGCACCATGCACAGCACACGCCAGTTTTTATTAGGGCACAGTACATATCGTATCAAGCGAGGTACGCGACTTGAACTCGCAAAAGCAAATTCTTATGGAGCCTGCTTGATCGCGTTGAAAACATTCTAAACGTCTACAACCGCATCAGCTGTTTGAATTTCAGTTTGAAGACATACTCGGGATATGAGGTGTACTACGCCCTGATATGCGCAAGTCGAGTTGCTTGGCGACTCCAAGCGACTTGCGCAACTCGGCCAGGATGCGCAACCCTGAGTTACAAGCCCTTCCTTCTCGCTATTTCCAGTGTTTCACGCTGTGCCGTGCGCCGCTCTGGCCAGGTATTCTTCCCCCACTTTCCTTTTCCCCACCCTCGATTTCCTCCAGTCGTTGTTGGCGAATGTTTTGGTTTTGTCATAATTTGTATGCTCGTTCTGATTGGTTTTCGGAGTGTGCTGTGTTCGCCCACTCTTGCCACCCTCACACCACTCCTCCACGCCCCTGTTTTTTCTCTAGCTCAACTTTTTGCCTGGTTCATCTTTATTAATCTTGTACGTTTTGGGTCAACGGCTTTAACGGTGCTCGCTGTGGCGAAACCCAGTAAGGACTTGTGAAATCCTTACATCCTCCCACCTTCTAAAGAGGTGCCCTCCGTATATCGAAGGCCGAACTGTCATTAAAAATAGTCACCGATACGACTATAGGAATTCAACACAGTGACGAGCGTAATTATTACGCTGTCCTGACGAGGTCTTCTGGTCAAATTGAGATCATTTGTCGGAAAGCGTTGAAACGATCGCTTATAATCTCTGCCGTCGAAGATTGTCGAATTCTTCAGTTGACCGAACGAGCAAGGGTAAGTACTTCAGCGGAAGACTGTGAACAGTCAAAACTGTCGATGATGATGTGTGGATGATGAAGAATCCTATAATGATGAACTGGGGAATGACGTGGCTGATGAAAAATTGAGTGGCGGATGAACCCGCTCATCAAACGCGAGGTCGTTTCTGACACATGCGAGAGCACACGTCTGTTTCTCACGAAAAGTCAGCGAACTTTATCAGCGAATTGACGAAATTAGATGAGCAGCGCAGCTGCACTTCTCCCCCCCTCCAAGAAGAAACAGCCTCCAAACGATCCAGGTAAAACTCCAGGTAACCCAAGGCTCCAGGGTAGTCGAAATACCCTGATGCTACTGCGTAAACTCCCATAAACTGCTTTGAAAGTGCCATTGAAATAAATCCCTGTGACGAAAATTCCAAATTGTAAAACTTCCAAATCCGCTCCAAAGTTGAAATTCTTCTGCAAGGTAAACCTCTCCCAGGGTTGTGAAAAACAGCAACAACTGCTCTAGTAGACTCATGCGTGAACTGCAAAATCCTTCAAAAGTCAACCCGCTGCTTGCAAGCTAGCCCCAACACAGCTCCAACAGTACTGCTGCCAAATCTTCTCCCTTTAATACTGTTGCTGTCGATTCGTATGGCGAGGCGAGTTCGTATTCACGCATGCAGGCGAAATGAGGATGGATGTGGTAGTAGATGTTGGCAAGAGATTGATGACGATGACGATGGAGGTAACCTATGCATAAATCACTTCAGAGAATGCCCTCGAGCTGAACTCAGGGTCAGATGATGCCAGCTTCATCAGCTACTTTGTCCGTACACGCCGAAATTATCAGGAAGAGCCAAAACAGCTGCTGCTCTCTCTCCCCTCCCTACAAAAAAACATTCCGCAAATGTCGGTCAGTGTTGCTCATACCCCTGAAGATAGCGGGTAGAACCCTAGTTGTAAAAGCGCTAACTGCTCCAGCTTGCACGCCGAAAATATCGGTACTCCACCCGGTACTTCACAACTACTGCAACTCCGTTTTACAGCTGCACGTGCTTCATAGATACCCGTAAAATACTGACGTGCGTCCTTTAGCTGCACCCCCATCGGTCCATCACCAGCTGTACCCATGAACTGAACCCTTTAATCTAGGGTATTCGTGATTCACTGCCCGGGCATGGGTCTTCGGCCATCGATCATGGCTGGCGAGCATCATACGCCGTTGATTTCCTCACAGCTGTTCCCCAACTTTAAATGTTTGCCAGCTGCTCCGTCGAATCTTGAAGAATTCCGCACCTGATTCCCTGACGTTTACCCAGTGCACCGGCGTTCAACCATTGTCACGCTCATACTGGTACCAAAGTAGGTCCTAGGCTTTTGCCTTGAAGTAGCCCGCGTGATCCAGGTCAACTTCCTCCGCTTAGCCGCACTCCAAAACTTTTAGAAACGGCGATGAACTCCTCCAGATGTAACCAAAAACTCAGAATACTCTGGTACCCCTCACCAGCTGGCCGTGCA
This sequence comes from Closterium sp. NIES-67, assembly GCA_027943415.1. NCBI lineage: Eukaryota > Viridiplantae > Streptophyta > Zygnematophyceae > Desmidiales > Closteriaceae > Closterium > Closterium sp. NIES-67. The sequence continues at coordinate 631,964 of BQMB01002366.1, forward strand.
GATGTTCACCCATCTCGCAGCTGCTGCAGGTCACCTAAAAACTGCTTCACTGTTGCTTAACTAACTCCTCTAAAATCTGCACCATCAGAGGCGTGGATGGCACACGACAAAGTCGGCTGGACTAAAGAAGTCCCCGCACGACCACTGGACACCTCCTGCCTCTCGACGTGCCAGGGTAGGACACTCGGAACGTACACCCGCGAAATCCGGAAACTCTTTCTGCTGCACTAGGTGAAACCCTAAGCTCCGCTGCTGCAATTCACTCCTGAATTTCGGGGACACCCCTCAGCACAGTGTAAATTACAGGTTTACTCCCCTTTTGCCAAGTGTGGACGACCCATAGTCGACACTACAAACTTGGTGACAATGGTGATATTTGGGCGATGAAGCTCCGTCAGCAGGGGATCCGTAAGCTGCCTGACGTTTAACTAAAACCTAGCTTCTCCCAGTCGTTTTACTTCCCCTGCTTCAGCTCGTGGCAATTTGACGCTTGCGGTGCCCCAGTGGAAACCACTTAATACATACCCTTACGTGGTGGCCTCCGTTTCCGTTGATCGTGGGGGTATGAAAATTCTCCACGAAAACGCCTCCACAACTCAGGAAGTCGCAATTGCTGAAATCAAGAACACCTCCATTACAGCTCATGCAGAACAGCCAAGGTCGTTAGTCTAATGCTGCTGCTGTCTGGCTCACCCACTCGTGTGACTGTGCGATCGTGGAAGTCCGAATTAGTCGTAGCCGCCCTTCGCAGCAAGAGTGTTGAAGTCCCGTCCATCGCCAACAACTAGCCTGCCGGAAACGCCGATGCCAGCGATGCAGCTGCACTTCACCATGCATTTGCATGGCATGACAAATGTACACCACAGTACGTCCCGCCATTTTCACCCATTCACGCACTCCTTACGACCATCACCAGGCCGTCCGAGGATTCCCGTGCGCTTGTCTTCATGTGACGAAGCCTTCGCTTTTTTCGGAAGCCAATCTGAAAACTCAGTCACAACCTGCCGAAAATTACAAAATGTTAATGAACATACGGGAAAAACACGGCGAAAACGTCGCCACTCCATGACGGAAATAATTCCGTCTACCCCCGGGGAAGGGGAGGACCGGCTAATCCCAGCCGTCCATCGGAGAGGATCCGACAGCATCGAAAGCGCTATGCCACCAGCATCCTTCCGCCCCCTTCCCCGATAGGGACTGCTCCCCTATCAGAAACCTAAATGGGCAGAATCATGGCTCTGATACCAGCTGTTATGAAATATAACTCAGAGAATAGCGCAGAATTCTACAGGAGAGCGTGACTACAGAATGCGTTGAACAATGAAAGACCTAGGGCTTGTATAGTGCGAGTTGACCAAGATGAACCTCCAAGACTGGACCAGTTAAGGTCTCGATAGTCCCGAGGGCGACGGGGTCAAATTGGGTTCGGGGTGCCTTGGTAACAGTTTTGGGGTTGATTACGTCGGCGGAGGTGGTTTGACGCGAGGTTTGAGGGCCGAGGCTGCGGACGCGCACCGTTCGCGGTACTTGCTGTAGCGAAACCCAGTAAGGATTTGTGAAATCCTTACACGGATAGTCGCGTTACACTACGAACAGGTACATTACGACTAGGTACTTCCTAGACTATAAATATGCCGGTATTACTAACTATTATTATCCTTGTCATTTCGGACATTTCCAATGCAAGGTGTAAGTCTTCCGCTGATTTTTACTCGTGGTTCCACCAACTCTAGATCGTGGCCACCCTAAACACGCGGTTCACTTTTACATGGTATTCTGAGCAAGCAGAGTTACAGGAACCGATATAAGCTGATTTCGATTATGTGTGTAAGCTTAAGTTAGAGATATATAATTCAACTATGAATCCTCTGTCAACATATAATTGTATATGTTATAGGCTAGATATGTGCATGCTCATAGAGAGTACAATACCTTAGGCTAGCCGCTGGTGCTCGTAACCGCCAGCCGCTCGTCGCCAGCCCCACGCCCGCCAGTCCCGTTGCTCGCTGGCCCCGCGCTCGCCGGACCCGCGCCCACCAGCCCCGTCGCTCGCTGGCCCCGCACTCGCCAGCCCCACGCTCGCCAGCCCCGTCGCTCGCTGGCCGTAGCTCGCTGGCCCCGTGCACGCCAGCCCTGCGCCTGCTGGCCCGTCGCTCACCGGCCCTCCCATCGCCAGCTCCGCACTCACCAGCCCCGTGCTCGCTGGCCCGTCGCTCGCCGGCCCCGCATCGCCAGCCCCACGCTCACTGGCCCCGATTTCGCCCCCCCCGCACCCACTGGCCCCGATTTCGCCCCCCCCGCACCCGATAGCAGTAGACACAGCAGCAGCTGCCATGGGGACCTCCGCCGACGTGGTGGCCTAGTGGCACTGGTGGTGGTGGTCGTGGTGGTGGGTCCCACAGCTTGGTGTCAGATGGCGGCTCCAGTGTGGCCACCTGCCAGTACCAGCTTCAGTCTGGCCCCTGCCGCGGCACCGTCTGCGACCTTCCCCGTCACACTGCAGCCCGCTGCTACCGCCGTCTCGATGACCACTTCCGTCTCCACTTCGGCCCCACGTCGGACCATCCTGACTGGTACGCCCTGGTGCGTAGCCGTGTGCCTGTCTTTGACATGCTATGTATGTCATGTATGCTGATGACTCTAGTGTGACTGGACCCTATTATCCGGTGTTGCCTAGTGTAGGTGTGTCCACTGAGTGTAGTCTAGGTTCCCCTGCTGCGTCAGGCATAGGACCACCTGCCTTGTTTAGCCTCGGCTCCACTCTAGCTCCTCCGCCTACGGCCGCTACCGCTGCGTTCTCGTTCACGCTAGACTCTGGTGCGTCTGTCTGCTTCTTCCGCGACCACACTGTGCTCACGCCCCTAGCTGCCCCCGTCGCTGTAGCGCTTGTTGACCCCTCCTCAGGTCCGGTCATTGCACATAGCTTCACTTCCCTTCCCTATCCGGCAGTTCCCTTGGGCTCTCTTACAGGCTTGCACATCCCCTTGTTCTCCAGGAACCTAGTTGGTGTCGGCTGTCTTCAGGACCTCGGCGTCACCACTACGTTCCCTGGACACGAGCGGTACGCAGTCTGTACCAAGACCACCAGTGGTGCCCCTCTACATTCCCCCAAACCCGGTGTCTGACCTGTTTACGCTAGACACCGCGTCCCCCCCGGTGGGAGCATCCCCCCAGGTGGCCGCGGCCTCCCAGGTCGCAGCAGCTTGCTCGTATCGGTCACTCACTCACCCGTCACTACTGTGGCACCACCGCTTAGGTCACCCCGCACTCCCACGTCCGCGTAACATGTCTCAGAACGGTCTTTATCTTAGGTCTCCCTGCATCGCTCCCTGCTCTCCCTCCCTTGCCTGCACCGCCGTGCACGCCCTGCATTGAGGGCCGGCTGCGCTGTGCTCCTCACTCCTCCACAATCCCCCCCACCACTGAGCTACTACAGACCCTACGCATGGACGTCTGGGCCCCAGCCCCTGTCCATGGGCCGCGTCGTGAGCGCTACTTTCAGGTGCTTGTCGACGGCTACACACGCTATACCAGAAGGCCAACGGGCCTGACGTCATTATCCCATGGGTCATTGCTGCGCAAGTCCAAAGCGGCCTTGCTGTCCTGCGTCTGCACTCCGACCATGGTGGCCAGTTTGCCTCCGGTCGCCTTGGCCAGTTCTGTCGTGCGGAGGGCATCTGTCAACTTATACGTATGTAAGTAAGTAGAATTTATAGGCTAGATAGGTGTATGTTCTTAGAGGGTACAAATCCAACCCTATATTTCCCTCGTTCACCCTTGCTTTTAATCATCTCGTATTCTTATATCATAGTAGGTTAGGTCCGCCCACCTGCTTCCGCCCCTCGCCTAGCCTACCGCCCCGTCGTATCCTCGCCTACCGCGCCCCGCCAGCACCTAGCGCGCTAGCCGGCCCCTAGCGCACCTCACTGCCCGTAGCGTGCTTGCCGGCCCCTTAGCGCCCCGCCGGCCCCTCGCGCCTAGCTGGCCCCACTCGCCTAGCCGACCCCTCTCCCGTAGCCGACCCCGTGCCTAGCCGGCCCCTCGCCCAGCTGGCTCCCTCTCCCAGCTGGCCCCCGCACCTAGCCGGCCCCCGCACTCAGCCAGCCTCCCGTGCCTCGCTGGCCCCACGCCTGGCCGGCCCCTCGCGCCTAGCCGGCCCTGCTCGCCTATCCAGCCCCTCTCACGTAGCCGACCTCGTGCCTAGCCGGCCCCTCCCCCAGCCGGCCCCCGCGCCTAGCCGGCCCCGCACCTAGCCGACCTCGCGCCTAGCTGACCCCTCGCCTAGCTGGCCCCGAGCGCATCGCGACGGCCCCTTGCGCCGTGCCGGCCCCTCGCGCTAGCCGTCCCATCTCGCACACCACCGGCCCCTCGTGCCTAGTCGGCCCCTCTCTACGCGCTGCCCCCTGTGCCGCTGTGCCGCTGTGTCGCTGTGTACCTGTGCCACTGAGGCTGCATGATGGCTGATGCCGTACTTTGCCTGGACGCGGAGGGGCACGCGATCGACTTCGCGGCTTGGCTTGTCGATCTTCGCCGTCACCTGACAGGTCAGCGCCATGATGGGCACTCCCTGGCTATGCATCTTGATGGCTTGCTTCCCCGCCCCCCCGTGTCTAATTGCCTCCCTGCTGACCCCACCACCACTAAGAGTGAGGCCTTTGTTGCTGCTGTGCTCACTCACGCTGTCTGGGATTCTCGCAATGCTGTAGCGCAGATCGCCATTAGCCATGCGCTTGCCTGACCGCTTTTCCACTGCCCGTGACCACTTCCTTAGCCAGCACCCCAGTGACCTCACCCTGACCGCCTTTGTCACTGCCCTTTATGAGATAGAGATTTGCCAGAGCACTATTGCTCAGTCGAGCGGTGTTGCGGCGGTCCCTATCTTCCATGGCTGTGCTCCCTCCCAATGCACGTATGCTAACGTTTCCGCCGCCATCGCTACAGCTACTCCTGCCACTGAGATTGCAGCGGCGGCCTTTCCGCAGCAGCAACGATAGCGTGGGGGCCGCCGCGGCCCCAAGGGAGGGCGTGGTGGTGGTGCTGGTGGTGGAGGTAGTGGGGGTGGAGACAGTGGTTCAGACGAGGGGGCTTGGGGCAGATGTCCAGGAGCAGCAGCAGCCGCAGCAGACGCAGCAGCAGCAGTCGCAGCAGCAGCCATGGGCCCGCCTCTCGCAGGGGTGGCCAGGAGGCCCTGGAGGTGGTGGCCGCGGTGGTGGTCCTCGCAGCTTGGCATCTACCGGCGGCTTCGGTACTGTGGGCTGCCAGTACCAGCTCCAAACCGGGCCCCTCCGTGGCACTGTGTGCCGCTGCCCTCACCCGACCGCCCGTTGCTTCCGCCTCCTCGATGATCTATTCCGTCGCCGTTTTGGCCCGGCCCCAGAACCTCCCAGACGGGCCCAGTCTGCTGCAACACGGTGGGCTTGTGTTTGACATAGACATGGATCTGATTAGTTGTGCCCTGCATTTTCTGTATGCTGATGCTTCTAGTATTTCCAAATCTTATTACCCTATGTTCTCTAGCCTAGGCGTAGGATCGATTTCTTTGTCTAGCCTAGGCTCTACCCTTGCTCCTCCTTCGTCCGCCGCTACCGCTTCGCTGTATTTCACACTTGACTCCGGTGCGTCTGCCTACTTCTTCCGCGACCACGCTGCGCTTACGCCGCTTGCCGCACCTGATGCTGTCGCACTTGCTGACCCCTTCTTTGGTCCTGTAGTTGCTCGTACCTACAATACCCTTCCCTTTCCAGCGGTTCCCTTCAGTTCCCTCACAGGCCTGCACATCCCCTCGTTCTCCCGGAAGTTAGTTGGTGTCGGCTGTCTTCAGGGCCTCGGCATCACCACTACGTTTTTGGGTCATGAGCGGTACGCCGTCTGTATCGAGGCCGCCTCAGGTTCTCCCCTTGCGACCTTGGACTCGGTGTCTGGCCTCTTTACGCTGGACACTTCTTCCCCCCCGGGTGGACCTTCCTCCCCGAGTCCTGCGCCTACCCAGGTCGCCGCTGCGTGCTCGTGTCGGTCGCTCACTCACCCATCCCTTCTGTGGCACCACCGCCTAGGTCACCCCGCACTCCCGCGCGTGCGTCACATGTCTTAGCACGGTCTCGTCCTAGGTCTCCCTGCGTTGCTTCCTGCCCTCCCTCCCTCGCCTGCGCTGCCGTGCACGCCCTGCGTAGAGGGCCGGCTGCGCCATGCTTCTCACTCCTCCTCGCTTCGTCCTGCCACCGCACCCCTCTAGACCCTGCACCTAAACGTCTGGGGCCTAGCCCCCATCCCTGGACCACGACGCAAGAACTACATTCTAGTGCTCGTTGACGACTACACGCGCTACACCTTGGTTTTTTCATTGGAGCGGATGGCCGACATGCCTGACGTTCTTAGCCCGTGGGTCATCGCTGCGCGCCTCCATCGAAGTCTCCGTGTGCTGTGTCTCCACTCCGAATTCGGTCAGGCGGCATCAGCACCACAGACACCAGCCCACGATAACCTGCAACGTGGCGAGTTCGCCTCTGGTCGGCTTGGACAAATCTGTCGTGCGGATGGCATCACTCAGTCGTACACCCTACCTGTGAGAGTACGACTCCGTTACACCACTTGGCCTTTTCCATATTTCATCTTCATTTCATTCCTCTTTTTATCTCATCGCCTTTTGCCTCATATTCCCCATTTTCCATTATCCTTTGGTTTCTTCCTTTATTATTATTATATCACCGACCAGGCATGGAATGTTCTAGACACGCTATCTAGCGTAATCCTGCTGTAATCCCTTAAAGCCAATAGCCTCGCGTGGCTATACGCAGGGTGATTCTATCTTCTAGAAGGGTCTATTCCCTTAGGATAAGATAAACTTGGTTACTTGATGTACTCTGGAAGTATAAAAGCGCCTTGTACTGATCGATAGTGCAACCTTTCCTCGACACATTCGATCCTGTGACACTACCGGACTCCCCACAGCAGAATGGGGTTGCTGAGCAACGCATCGGTTTGGTCATGGAGGTGGCTCGTACCTCCATAATTCATGCCGGTGCACCCCATTTTCTCTAGCCATTCGTCGTTCGCTATGCCGCTCACCAGCTTAACCTGTGGCCACGCTCCCAGCAGCCGCAGGTTTCGCCGACCCTTCTTTGGACTGGGTTCCCTAATGACGCATCCGCGTTCCATGTCTGGGGCTGCCTAGCTCACGTTCGTACCTCTGGCACGGACAAGCTTACTGCCCGCACTGTCCCCTGTGTCTTCCTCGGTTTCCCCTTTGACTCGGCTGACAAACACTTTTACCAACCGCCGTCTCACCGCTTCTTTCACTCCCGTGATGCCATTTTCGACAAGTCTGTCTCTTTTTACCATCGCTTTCCCCACCGAGGTCTCCCTGTTTCCCCTCCCCTATTTTTGGTCCCCACTCCCCCAGTCGCCCCTACTCTCCTTCCTCCCTGTCCTGCTTGGTCTGATGTGTCTCACGTCACTCCTCTCCCGTCGGTTGTACCGGTCGAGGAGTCGGCTGACTCAGCGAGCGCTGTGGAGCAGTTTTCACCGCCAGTCTCTCCCCCGGTGTCTCCTCCTCCACCGTCGCATTCGCTGCCGTCGCAGCAGCTGCCGCTGCCACCACAGCAACCACCGCCGCCGCAGCAGCAGCAGCCGTTCGTGGACTCTTGGGGTGCTGGCGTTTAGGAGGGTGCTAGTCCTCGTGTTCTTGTCGTGGCTTGTCCCGGCGGGCTCAGGGGTGGCACCAGTGCTGGAGAGGGTTCTCGTTCTTGGCGTGCTCGTTCTGGGGATGCTGGAGTGGAGTGTTCCGGAGGTAGTCGCGGTGCAGCTGGTGGTCCAGGTGTCAGCGTCGAGTAGCAGCAGCAGCAGTCGCCGCCGATGTCCGCCCTTTGCCTGCTCGGCCTTCTTTCCCCCGAAAGCTCGCCAGTGCCTCCCCTGCCGCCTCCTCCTTTTCCTGTCCACGGCCCTGTGTTTCCTCCGCCGGACTCCTCCGTGACCCGTTTCACCACCTCGTTCCCCTCCGATTACTCCTCCTCTGTCTCCCGAATCGGCGCCTGCGTCTCACGTCTGGTCTCGCCGTCCCTCTCGTGCTCATCCTATCTCTCCTGTTCAGCATTCTCACCCTGTGTTGCTTCGTTCCCATGCGTCTCGTCCTCCCCTCTTACCTTCCCTTCCTCTGTTGTCACTCACTCTCGCTCCTCCCCTTGTGTCTGACTACCTTGGTACTGCTCGTCCTCTTGTTTCTCAGGTCCTTGCCTCCCTCGTTACCGACCCGTCTGTTCCTGTCTCGAGTCTTGACGCTCTTGTCGTTGCTATCGCTATTTTCGCCTCTACATGCCGCCTTGACAATGCCACCGCTCTGGTCTCTGACCCTGTGTGACCTCCATCCGTCGGGGGTGCTCCTGCCCTTGGCAGTGACGTCCTAGAGGACAGACATCACGAGCTTGCTTTCCTCCCGGAGGCTGCTCCCGGAGGGTGACCCAGACGCCTTTGACATCCCGACCCCTCGCACTTACGCTAAGGCGTCCTCGGGACCCTGGGCCTCTTAGTGGATAGCTGCCATGGAGCAGGAGATGGCATCTTTGAGATCCACCGGCAGCTACGTCGACGCAGTTCCCCCACCTCGGGTGAACGTAGTCGATGGCCAGTGGCTCTTCAAGTTGAAGCACCCCCCTGGAGAGCCGCCTGTGTTCAAGGCGTGATACGTGGCTAGAGTTAGCAAGAAGTGGTGGACTTCTTTCAGACCTTCGCCCCGACCCCGAAGATGACTACTCTTCGGGTCCTGCTACACGTAGCAGCACAGCGTGACTACGAGCTCCACTCCCGCAACTTCTCCATTGCTTTTTTTTAGGGTAGCCTACATGAGCACTTCTACCTGCGCCGTTGTCACAGGATCGAATGAGGTTTAGCTCAATGTTGCACTATCAATCAGTACAAGGTGCTTTTATCCTTCCATAGTACATCAGGTAACCAGGTTTATCCTATCCAAAGGGAATAGACCCTTCTAGAAATAGAATCACTCTGCGTATAGCCACGCGAGGCTATTGGCTATAAGGGATTACGGCAGGATTACGCTAGATATAGCGCGCTAGTACATCCCGAGCCTGGTCGGTGATATAATTTTAATAACAGGATAAACCAGAGGATTATGGAAAAAGAGGAATAGGAAACCAAATGAGATGAGATAAAGACCAAATGAATCAGGATAAAAAGAGGAATGAAATCGAATGGAAATATGAAAAAGGAAAATTGGTGTAACAGCGCCGTACTCTCACACTTCCTCCCCTCAAAGCAGGGTGGTAGAAGTAACACCCCGCTTGACAAGGTAGTCGCGAAGAGGACAACGGGCGTTACGCTTGTCGAATTCAGAGACGCAGCCTCAGAAGTATCATAACGCTTCCATTAAAGAAGAAGCTCCAGAGTGCCATTCTGACTGTTGTGTGATGTCATCATATGCTATCACATTCTGTCTGCCTCCCATCCCATGTTTTCAACTTGCATGTGTGGTTTGAATGTGCAAGCATTTGTGTGGTGTGTGTTCTGGAGTTTGGGAATGTGTTCTGTGTTATTTTTTGTTTGAGCAGGTATTTGTGATGATAGATCTTGAGAAGATCTTTCCGACGCAACAAGAATCGCTTCAATCGGAGCAAGAACGCGAAAGCTATGAAGATTCAAAGTTCATGAGCTTGCGTTACAATTGCGGCGGTTACTAAGTGAAGTTGTGGGGTGACTTTATATGGAGTTGGGACCTTTGGGGTTGGGGAAACTTGTCACTCTACTGTAACAGCTGCAAATAGGTTGGGAACAACCAAGCTAGGTTGGCAAGGGTGGCCAACTTGGATGGATTGGTTGGGAAGGGACAAAGGTCAAAGTTGAGGTTCCTATAGGGAGGGAATCTTGGTGCTTATGGGGTTTCCTTGGTTGGGGACTCTCTTGGGACCTTCCCTCTCATCCCTCTCTTCCTATCCCAACCTTTCTCTTGCTCCTTCTGATTCCTTGTGAGATTCTTGAACTTTGATTGAACTTTTGAGATTGAGTTAAGTTCTCCTCCTACAGCTTACCCCCTAGTGCGTAAAAAGCCATAGCGTCGCGAATAATTCATCAATCAACATGATTCAAATTGGGAACGGTAGCTGAGATTAAGAGCTACAACATATCCAAGTTTCGCGAAATTCCAACGGCTAGTTTTTTGTCGACGTCGTTTCTTGTGAAGACGATTTTCTGTCCAGAATTTCGGATTTATATTTTGAGTAATTCTAGCTCCTAAGTTCACCTAGCCTCCGTCCTTAATCCTAACAAGTGGTATCAGAGCGATATTAAGGACATTGAGAGGAGTCTACAGAAGTGTGAAGACCCTTCTAGACCCACCATGGCCTGTGGGTGTGCCTAAGTGGTGTTCTAAAGGTTGGATGTGTCTTCCGCTAAGGGGAAACTCTGCCGAAATTTCGTGGACGCCGACACTTGTGAAAAATATCAAGGGAGCTGTGTGTGGACAGCAAAGGGGAGCTGAAATTCGTCATTTCTCAAGGAGAAGATGAATGAGAGAGGAGGAGATGCTAATGGAAGAGGAGCTGTAGCTGAGAAGACAAGTGAGCCGCCGCCATAAAAAGTTGAAGCTTTGGATGGCTCCAACTATGAGGAATGGAGCGGGCGGATGAGGAGTGCCTTCAAACGCTACAAGCTCCTGAAGATTGCTGTTGGGGAAGAGAAGATGCCGGAAGAAGGCGAAGCATGTGAACGGTGGATTGAGAAAAGCGCGGTGCTTTTCGACCTCATCCTTCAATCGGTCAACAAGGAGATGTTCGAGGACATCAAGGATCTTGTGGAAGCGGATGATTCGGGTCCAAGGGCGTGGAAACTACTACGTGATGTGATTCAGCCCAACACTCTCCCAATGGTGATCGTGCTCGAGAAGGAACTTGCTGCCATCTCCATGCGACCAGGGGATGATGTGAAGCCGGTCCTTGACAAGATCAAGGACACCTATGCAAGGATGGCAGCAGCGGGCAGCAGTGTATCTCAGCTGCAGCAGTGCACCAAGATCATCTCGGTGTTGGACAACTCTTGGGACAACCTCATCCCCACCCTCAACTCTCAGCAAGATCAATGGACACCTGAATGGCTAAGGCAGCAGATTCTGCAGGAGGACTTCTGTAGACGCCATGTGGGAGGCGGTGCTGCCACGAAGACTGCTGAGGGGTATGGAGCTGCAGGGCGCGGCAAAGGAAGAGGGGGTTGGAGAGGCCGAGGCCGTGGGAGGAGCTTTGGCAGAGGTAGAGGCCGAGGTGACTATAATGAGGGGCATGGGAGCTCCAGTGGCAGGGGGAGTACCAGAATGGAGGGCACCTGCTGGTACTGCAAGAAGGTCGGGCATCCTTGGTTCAAGTGCTTCAGCAGGCCGGAGGGATGGGCACCTCCAGGCATGAAGCCGTCCAGTGGTGAACGCGCACAAGGTGGCGCTGTGCAAGGCTCAGGTGCACAAGGTGAAGGTGCACAAGGTAATGCCTATCCTGGTTTGTTTCTTATGGTTGAGGATGTGCATGGGCATGAGGGTGATGTGGGATCTGTGGGAAAGGTTGTGATGCACCCTCTCACGCACTGGGTGATTGATTCGGGTTGCACCGGTCACATGACCCCACGGGCAGATTTGCTTAATGAGGTAAAACCCCCTGGGAAGATCAAGTATGTGGCAGCAGCGTCAGGTGCTTTGCTCCCTGTCATTGGTGTTCGAAATGCCAAGGTTAAGGGAGCTAATGGGGAGCTTGTGGGGCTTGGGAATGTTCTGCTGGTTGAAGGCTTGTCTGCTAACCTTCTCTCTATGCGACGACTGCAGAAGAGCAAGGCCGAAGTGACCTTTGGACCAACCAGCTGCCGTGCTAAGCTTGGGAAGAAGGTGCTGTGGAGTCTGGAAGAGGAGACCAGCTGCATCAAGGACCTGTGGCAGCTGCCCATCCTCCCATGGAATGGGAAGACTCCATCAGCAGCAACGGCAGCAGCGGCAAAGGCAACAGCAGGAGGAGATGCAACTGCACCAACTGATGGGGTCCTGGAAGCAGTCAAGAAAGTGCAGCAGCAGCAGACACATGGCGAGGTGCTTGCTGGTGTGGATGCGAGCGCGGCATGGGCCAAGGCTTCATCAAGGAGTGGAGAGGCCGATTGGGAGACATGGCATGAGAGGCTGTGTCATGTGAACTTCCCTATGCTGCAGAAGTTGGTGAAGGATGGGAGCCTGAAAGGATTGGAGGTGAAGGGGGGAGTGAAGGAGATTGGGAGCTGCCCTACATGCTTGGAGACCAAGTTCTCCAAGTTCCCCTTCAACAGCACTACAGGACCAGCCAAGACCCCACTTGCACTTGTGCACATGGATGTGGTGGGGCCCACAAGAGCCCCTTCCCTCTCAGGCAGCCACTATTTCTTGACAATTGTAGATGACCACACTCGGGCAGTGTGGGTTTACCCTTTGAAGAGCAAGGGGGAGGTGGCAGCGGCTGTCCTTAAGGAGTGGATGCCTAGAGCTCAGAGGGAATGCGGACACAAGGTGAAGGTGATCCGCAGTGACAATGGTGGGGAGTTCATTGGAGCTGATTTTGAGGGGGAGTTGAAGAGGAAGGGGATCCAGCATCAACTGACAGTGCCCTACAACCCACAGCAGAATGGCGTGGCTGAGAGGTTCAACAGGACCCTGCAGGAGGGGGCACGCACTCTCCTTGGGCGTGCAGGGCTGCCTGATCCGTTTTGGGTGTCTGCACTGAGGCAGGTCGCCCTTGTGAAGAACAGGGTGCTGGCTACAGTTGGAGATAAGGAGTGGATCCCATATGTCAAGTGGTATGGGAGTGCTCCAGCTGTGAACATGCTGAGGGCATTTGGGTGCATGGTGGTGTTTCATGTGCCTAAGGAGAAAAGGGGGAAGTTGGAGGCTTCTGGAAGATGGGGTGTGCACTTGGGGATTGCAAAGGATCACAAAGCATGGTTGCTATGGGACTTGACCACCCAGAAGCTGACAGTGTCAAGGGATGTGAAGTTTCTTGAGTCCCTGTACTATAAGGAATGGAAGCAGCAGCAACAGAAGCTTCCATCTACACCGCTCATTGTGGAGGTAGATGAGGTGCAGCGGCCTTCAAGACAGGTGGAGGTTGCAGTGTCTGAGGAGGAGATGTCTGGGGTGACTGAGGAAGGGGGAGCAGCTGAGGTGGAGCAGCAGCAGCAGCATGAGTCTCCATCTCGAGTTCCACACCCGCCTGAGCGACCTAGGAGGGATGTGCGCCCTCCGGTGAGGCTGACCTATGGGGGAAGAGGCAAGCCGAATGTGGTGCAGGCTGGGAGTGTGGTTGAGCAGATTGAGGAAGATGAGATCGCTCACTGCTACTGGGCACCAATCCCTGAGCCCAAGACTCGAGAAGAGGCCTTGAATGGACCAAATGGGGAGAAGTGGAAGGCGAGTGAGGATGAGGAGTTTGGGTCCCTGATTGAGAACGAGACATGGGACCTGTGTGACTTGCCTCCTGGGAAGAAGGCAATCACTTCCAAGATGATCTACAGGCACAAGTATGGACCTGAAGGGGAGCTGACCCGCTACAAGTCTAGGCTTGTGGCAAGGGGGTTTCTGCAGACAAAGGGGAAGGACTATGATGAGGTGTTTGCTCCTGTGGGGAAAGGAACAACACTGAGGGTGCTGTTAGCGATCGCTGCACTCCTGGGATGGAAGATACGGCAGATGGATATTGTGACTGCCTTTCTGAATGGGATCATTATGGAGGAGGTGTACATGAAGCAGCCAGAGGGGCTGGATGACGGGAGCGGCAGGGTCTGCAGGCTGAAGAAGGCCATCTATGGCCTTAAGCAGGCGCCTCGTGCATGGTATCACAAGTTGGAGGAGGCGCTGTTGGCTGGGGGTTTCAAGAAGAGTGAGTGTGACCCCAGCCTGTTCCTGCTGCAGGAGAAGGATGAAATCCTCATGCTCTTGGTGTATGTGGATGATATCCTTCTCTTTTCTGCATCCACTGCTTTGCTGGACAGCGCAGAGCAGATGCTGGAGATGCAGTTCAAGTGCTCCAAGATGGGTGAGGTGAAGTACTACTTGGGGATGCACGTGGAGAGAGATGTGGAAAAGGGTGTGCTGAGGTTGCACCAGAGGAAGTACTGTGAGGGGCTGGCTGAGAAGTATGGGCTGCAAGATGGGGGAAAGCTAGCAACACCACTACCTTCAGGGTTTACTGTGGAGCCATGTGCTGATGAGGAGGTAGTGGGTGAGAGTGACAGGAAGCTGTTTCATTCGATGGTTGGGTCGCTGAATTATGCTGCAAATCATACACGGCCTGACATTGCATTTTCTACATCACGGTTGGCTAGTGTGGTCTCACGCCCTAGTCATGAGCAGCTGGAAGCGGCGAAGAGGTTGGTCCGCTATGTGAGTGCTACGGCATCAGTGGGATTGGAGTACAGTGGAGTGAGGCAGCGGTTGCAGAGAGGTGCTGCAGATGTGAAGAGTGGTGAGATGCTCTTGAGTTGCTATACTGACGCTAGCTTCAACTCAGTGAAAGCGGATGGCACCAGCATTGGGGGTTATGTGTGCTTGCTGGGAGGTGGTGCTGTGAGCTGGCGCAGCAAGAAGCAAAATGAGGTGGGATTGTCTTCATGTGAGACTGAGTACATGGCCTTACACCATGGGGCCAAGGAAGTGGTATGGCTGAGGCGTTTGTTGGAGGAGTTGGGAGTTGGTCAGGAGGAGCCGACACTTGTGTTCTGTGACAATGAGTCTGCAGTGAAGCTGGCCAAGAATGCTTGTCTGCATGGGCTGACAAAACACATAAGGCCTAAGTGGCATTGGGTGAGGAGAATCCTTGATAAGGAGGTGCGGCTGGAGATAGTGAAGACCCATCAGCAGGCAGCAGATATTTTCACTAAGCGTCTGGCGGAGGCGGATCATTGGAAGGGCATGAAGCTTGCTGGGATGAGTGTGCATTGAGTATGCATGCTTGAGATGTGGTATGGTGGATGATGGTTGGCAGCCAGAGGGGGAGATTGTTGTGTGATGTCATCATATGCTATCACATTCTGTCTGCCTCCCATCCCATGTTTTAAACTTGCATGTGTGGTTTGAATGTGCAAGCATTTGTGTGGTGTGTGTTCTGGAGTTTGGGAATGTGTTCTGTGTTATTTTTTGTTTGAGCAGGTATTTGTGATGATAGATCTTGAGAAGATCTTTCCGACGCAACAAGAATCGCTTCAATCGGAGCAAGAACGCGAAAGCTATGAAGATTCAAAGTTCATGAGCTTGCGTTACAATTGCGGCGGTTACTAAGTGAAGTTGTGGGGTGACTTTATATGGAGTTGGGACCTTTGGGGTTGGGAAAACTTGTCACTCTACTGTAACAGCTGCAAATAGGTTGGGAACAACCAAGCTAGGTTGGCAAGGGTGGCCAACTTGGATGGATTGGTTGGGAAGGGACAAAGGTCAAAGTTGAGGTTCCTATAGGGAGGGAATCTTGGTGCTTATGGGGTTTCCTTGGTTGGGGACTCTCTTGGGACCTTCCCTCTCATCCCTCTCTTCCTATCCCAACCTTTCTCTTGCTCCTTCTGATTCCTTGTGAGATTCTTGAACTTTGATTGAACTTTTGAGATTGAGTTAAGTTCTCCTCCTACAGCTTACCCCCTAGTGCGTCGAAAGCCATAGCGTCGCGAATACTTCATCAATCAACATGATTCAAATTGGGAACGGTAGCTGAGATTAAGAGCTACAAGACATCCAAGTTTCGCGACATTCCAACGGCTAGTTTTTTGTCGACGTCGTTTCTTGTGAAGACGATTTTTCTGTCCAGAGTGCTCTTGTGAAGACGATGGTGTCCGAGTATGTTTTTGTCCCATGTCGTGGATGAACACGGGCGACGACGGTGGTTGGCATTCGGTGTAGAGCGTGCTTGGTCTTGATAGGGTTTTAGAAGCTGGTATGGAAGGTGTTATGGATCTTCCAAGTGGCTGGTAGGCAGAAGCAGAAGGTGACTGAAGTGATATTTGCTTCAATGAGGAGAGACCCGCAGAAGCAAGGTTGAAGCTTGGATGGAAGATGGCTGATGTCGAGACTATGGTGTGGATAACCGTAGTGATGAGTAGCCAAGTGCTTCTCCTGCTGTTGGATGTCCAAGTGGCGTGTCCGGTGTTAGAGCTGATGGACAACGGAAATGAAATGGATTTGTCGGGTGTTGTGGTGTAAGCGGGTTGCGTCTGTAGGTGGAACGCGGATGGCGTTGATAATGATTGAGATGTTGTAGTAGAAGAGTAGATGTACTGTCCCTTCGGTTGGTGCTCTAGCTGGCACACTGTAGCATGCGTTGAGTCTCGGGGAACACATCTTGGTGTTACTCGCATCCCGTCCACGTATGAAGAAGACTAAGTGTTGGTGGTGTTGTAGTCGTGTCATAGTCCTGCTTCTGTAGCAGCATTGTATCAGATACATGCACCTTCTGTCGAATGCTAGTCCATGCCGTAGTGTTGTCGCAAGTTGTACCCTCTCGGCATCGTAGCGCTGCTCAGTGTATCCCTTGTGTTTAGAACCATGCGAGGGGTTGGTACCATAAACGCGGAGCTCGTAACTTCCAGAATCGGTGCCAAAGTAGTTTCCCTCGGTGGTTGCTCAAGCAAGGAATCTCTGCTGCGTAGATATCCCATAGTGATGGGTTAGGACAATTGGGAATATTGAGGGTATTCTCAAATAATCCTCTCCCATTTCCAAACTGGCATTGCTGATAGCCAATCTAGTATGACCTTATGCACGTCTACTGTAGCACGGAGGCCATCGGTAGGCATCGGTGTCTGGGCGCGCATATTGAGATAGGTCTTCTGGTGCCATCATGTGTTGTCTCATTTTCTCACTGTCCTTGAAGTAGCGTTGATGTCGAAGACGTCTCGGCTACTTAGCATCAATGTTGAAGTCTGCTCTATTTCGGCAAATAGGGGTGTTGTTGGAGATACGCGGAGTCCACTATCCGGAGTGGCGTCGGCGCTCCATTTTAGGCCTATCTGCTTCCGTGGAGTTGGTGCAGGTGATGGATTGGTTGCGACGCCGGTTTTATGACTTTAAGGAAAGCCATAGGCCATGAGGACTTGTATACCGGTAGAGTACCGTTGTCCTCCCATCCTCATAAGAGCAAATATATTTTGCTCTTGAGGGTACATGGCATTGCCGTAATGTTCCCTCGCATAGTGGAATCTCCTTCCCACTAGCTGGAAATCATAGTATTGTGTCTGGCCGGGTCTTTACGATCATACAGGAATATAATCCACCGTTATCTCCATTGAGCGGAGAATCATCCATCAGGGTTTGAATATGACTATTGTGTCGAGTCTTCAGCTGTGACGGCGGCAATGGTAGCGGCGATGGCGACGGTGGCAGCTGCTGCAGAGAATTCTCTCATTTCGAAGTGATTGAAGGAGAATCCATCAACTCCCTCTTCCCACTAGAGTGTTCCTGATGGGTGTAACAGGCGTAACTACCAGGAACACGTGCACATTAGTACACATGTATTGCTCCATTGCTGCCGGTGATTGTTTCATTTGAGGGTATGAAGAGAAATTTGCTTCTCCCCTCAATGTATCAACGGGTATCAATTCCTGGCATGCTCATCCGTGCCTTTGATGTACGGTCGGTAGAGCGCGTGATCGTGTTGTAGTAGTCCGCATCTCCCTCATTTTTTGACACATCATGTTGCTTGGCGTTCTCCTGCATCGTCGAAATTACGCTGATGCTTGTAACGCTTCGGCTTCTAGTAGAATCGCCTCCAATGCATGTGCCGTAGGGTTGCTAGTGAACGAGTACTTGCCTGATTGGAGGTTAATTACTCCTCAATCTATCAAGCATCGTGACATGCACGGAAAAAAAGTTTCACGCAGGTCATTAACACCTGGAATCGCGACGCATTATTGGTGTGTCGCCTCGTGAGGTTGATATTGAGACTACTACAAATATTCACTTCGGATGGCTGAGATTCTTGATGAATGCGAATCGTTCAGCTGCTGTTACGAAGTAGTGTCTCGCTGGCCTTGACGAGACGGGTTCAGTGCGTCGTCATTGCGTGCGAAATCTGCTCCTACGCAGCAAATTGATCTTGGGAATATTGCAAGAGAAAACTGCTACTTCTCTGCAATCCCATAGCTTGTCGATCAATTTGTATGGAGAAGTGCCTCGTGGATGGAGAACATGTCTTCACGCAACTTCATTGTTTTTCCAGGGTGAAGATCCACTGTGTTGATATCGATCCATTTTTAACGAAGATGACTTCGTTAAAATAAATCGTATCGTTATCGACACGAGTTAGAAGATGCGTCGATTATGCAGTCGCTGGTCACGAATGTTGTCTCCATGATGATGATTTTCCATGGTGTAGTCTCTGCTGCATTCGTGCCATTGATTCTGCACCGATCCGACGTTCCACGTTTTCCTGTCAGTTTTCTGCTTGCAGCTATTACCAAGTAGGTAATACTCTGGCAGATTTCTGACTTGGCAGATGATTTGCGCGCCAAATTCATCACCAAATGAAGGAATTCGAATTTGGTTGTCTAGATGATGTCAACGGTGTCGAAGGCGGCAAATTTCTGGTTCTGCGCGTCATTATCCCTTTGTGCAGAAGTCACGCTCCATCTCGTCCGTTGAAGCAGAGGTCAATCCGACGGTTCAAAATCCAAGCGATCTGAGGAGACTCTGAGTCCCGTTCAGCAGCTTTCGGTGCCCAGGTCGACTCGTTTCCTGCAGCAATTCTCGGTCGTCGATTTCTGCGGTCGAACGATCGGACGCTCCGAAGAACTTCGCAGATTGTGAGGTCCCGTTTTCATTCGCGCTGAAACTCGAACTCGCTCAGAAGGTTTCGTTTTCGCCTCGGTCGATCTGAAGTGTCGAATCTCCATCGGACGGATGTCGTCAGTCGCAGCTCCGCACATTTTCGCGCAACTCCAAGAGTCGTGGCGAACTGCGAACTTCTCGGAATGTCGCAGGGAGTGTTCCACCAGAAGTGACACATTCGCGAAGTCGAGGCCGTTATCCCTCGCGAAAAAATCGGCTCCGTCGATGCAGTCCATCGAACGGTCGACGAGGCATCTCGCGTTCAAAGGGGACCCTAGGTGCAACTGCGCAAGGTTAGTCGAAACTTAGACGAAGGTGCATTGTACTTACAGGAATTGAAGTTTCAACTCCATCCTCGGCGTGCTCCCGGGGGCCCAACGGTTAAGCGTTGAGCTGAAACCTTGGCTCTGATTACCAAGTGTCATAGGATCGAATGAGGTTTAGCTCAATGTTGCACTATCAATCAGTACAAGGTGCTTTTATACTTCCAGAGTACATCAGGTAACCAGGTTTATCCTATCAGAAGGGAATAGACCCCTCTAGAAATAGAATATTTATGCGTATAGCCACGCGAGGCTATTGGCTATAAGGGAGTACAGCAGGATTACGCTAGATATAGCGGGCCAGTACATCCCGAGCCTGGTCGGTGATATAATTATAATAACAGGATAAACCCAAGGATTATGGAAAAGGAGGAATAGGAAACCAAATGAGATGAGATAAAGACCAAATGAATCAGGAAAAAGAAAAAGGAATGAAATCGAATGGAAATATAGAAAGGGGAAATTGGTGTAACAGTGCCGTACTCTCACAGCCGTCCTTAGGGCTTCGCCGGTACCTCCCCATCCGGGACCCAGTGGCTCCTCCGACGCCGAGCCTACGGCCCGCGACAAGTGGCCCGCTAGTGGCACGACACGCTGCGTGCTACGCTAGGTTACCAGCCGTTATTTCCGTCCTCTACAGACCCCTCTCTCTTCGTTCGTGCTGGCCAGACACCGTTCTACTTCCTCGTCTACGTAGATGCCGTTGTTTCTACAAACGCTTCTTGGGCAGACGACGCTGAGACCCTCAGAATCAACCAGGGCTACTGCTTTAGTCTTGGTTCGGGTGCCATCTCGTGGAGGTCCACTCGCTCCTCGAATGTTGCCCAGTCTAGCTGTGAGGCTGAGATCTGTGCCGGTGCCATGGCGGCACAGGAGCTTCGCTGGCTGACCTTCTTACTCTCCGACTTGGGTGAGCAGCCTAGCTCTGCCCCAGTTCTGTACGCTGACAAAAGGGCCATGATCCTCCTGTGTCAGGAGCCACGACTTGAGGGCAGAGTGAAGCACATCCAGATGAAGTACTTCCTTCTGCGCGAGCTACGGCAGCGTCGCCAGGCCCGCGTAGTACACTTGGCCTCCGGTGCCAACACAGTTGATATCTTTACTAAGGCGCTTGCGCCTAAAGATCATCAGCGGCACTGCTTGCAGCTTGGTCTCGTTCCTGCAGACTCTCGCTTGATTGTGTACTCCTCTATATTTATACCTTCCAGACTGGCCTTGTGGCTTCTCTTCTAGTGGCCGGACTAGTAGTGCCGCCCTGGTTTGGTCTTGTCTTGTTTGTACTCTTGCCGACTAGTCTTTGGACCCTTGCCTCAGCGGTTGGACTAGAAGTGCCACCCTGAGTTGCTCGTTTCTTGCTCAGCAGTACCCCTTATCTAGCGTATGGGGTGTGTCAACTTATACATATGTTAGTATATAGAAGTTATAGGCTAGATAGGTGTATGTTCTTAGATGGTACAACTCCAAACCTATATTTCCGTGTTCACCCTTGCTTCTTTTCATCTCGTATTCTAACAGCATCACCCAGTCGTACACCCTGCCGGACTCCCCACAATGGAATGGGTTGGCTGAGCAACGCATCGGTTTGGTCATGGAGGTGGCTCATACCTCCATTATCCATGCCGGTGTACCCCATTTTTGTGGCCATTCGCTGTTCGCTTCGCTGCTCACCAGCTTAACCTGTGGCCACACTCCCAGTGGCCGCGGGTTTCGCTGACCCTCCTCTAAGCCGGGTCCCCCGGTGACGCATCTGTGTCCCATGTCTGGGGCTGCATTTCTCACGTCTGTGCCTCCGTCACGGACAAGCTCACTGCTCGCACCATCCCTTGTGTCTTCCTTGGCTTCTTCCTTGACGCGTCTGACTAGCACTTTTGACGAGTCTGTCTCCTTCTACTCCCGCTTTCCCCACCGAGGTCTCCCAGTTGCCCCGCCGTTGTTTCTGGTCCCCACTCCCCCGGTAGCCTCTGCTTCTCTCCGTCCTCGTCCTGCCCCGTCTAGTGTGTCTCACGTCACTCCCCTCCTGTCGATTGTCCCTGTGGAGGAGTCGGCTAACTCTTGGGGCTTTACAGCTCCGGGTTCGCCGCCTATCTCTGCCCTCATTTCTCCTCCTTCGCTGTCGCCGCAGCAGTCGTTGTCTCCCTCAGACCCGTCGCGTCCTGTCACGACACAGGCTGCCTAAAATTATGAGGAGCACCTGCGTCGTCAGAAAAGTGACGCAGCATCACATGGCGGTGCCCGCCATCAGCCATCCGAAATTGACGACGATGATGTCGTCAAAGTTTGCCGATGGCACCCTAATGGTGACCAATCGGCTCTTTAGATCCTCGGCCTTGCTGTCGCAGTTCAGTTACAGATGGTTGCGATCAAGTCGAAAACAATCAAGCAGGCCCTCTCCGGCTTTGATGCTGACAAATGGCAAGCAGCTACTGTATGGATGCAGAGGTCTCGGCTCTCGAGAAGCGGAAAACGTGGAAACTCGTTCCACATGAAGTGGCACGCGGCAAGAAAAATCTTTCAGGCAAGTGGGTCTTTCGCATAAAGACAAACGTAGCAGGCGAACTAGACATATTCAAGGGGAGATGGGTTGCTCGAGGTTTCGAATAAACCAATGGCATCAATTATGGTGCCGCATCAATTTTGCTCTGGTCAGCCGCCATACCTCAGTTCAACTTCGTCTCGCCATTACTGCCAGCCGCCATCAGCCACTTTGCTAACTAGACATTAAGAATGTGTTTTTATACGTAGACGTCGATGTAGATATTTTTGTCGAACTCCCTCATCTTTACGGCGACGGAATCCACATGTGCAAGTTACTTAAATTCCTCTACGGCGTCAAACGGGCTCCTTGACTGTGGCAGCTGCATCTTCACAAAGTTCTTATTTCACTCGACCTCGTGCAGCTGCCCCACAACCCTGGAATGTACGGACTCGAATTTCGGGAACGTTGCATTCTTCTAGTCGCCTATGTGGACAACTTACTGTACACTGGCTCATGCAACACTCTTCTGGCGTTCATGGAGGAAAGAATCCAAACGATTCTTGAGGTTATTATTTCCCCCAACGTCACCCAATTTCTTGGGTTAAACATCGACTAAGACCCCGATGCCATCTACCTTTCTGCCAGCATGTACACTGAAACACTTGCGAAAAAGTTCGCCATTGCTCCTATCAGCCTTTCTACTCCATTTCATCATATTCCGGCCGATCACATCCCAAACACTACCCCACTTACCGCCTCCGAGCATCCACTTTATCAGCATCAACTTTATCAGCATCAGCTCGGGTGTCTTCTATTTGCAGCCGTTACATGCCACATAGGTAATTTCTACATTACGAGTCAGCTCGCACAGTATCTGCGCCGACCTGAAGGGGAGAATATGGCCGATCTTCGTCGAGCCTCACAATATTTCATTTCAACTCCTACAATCGGTCTCAGCTACACGACAAATACTGTAGCGAATTTTTGACTGACTGGATACGTGGATGCGCATCACGCTGCTGACCCCGACAACATGCCTTTACAAACATGGTTCATCTTCAAGCTTGAACTTGGTGGTGTCATGTCGTGGAATTCAACGAAATAGGAGGTCATCGCATTTTCGTCAGCCCAAGCATAATTGATCGCAGCAAGCTTTGCAGTTCGCGAAGGACTCTATCTTCAAGATTTACTTCAAGAGGCGAAATCGCAACGACTCGTAACTTCAAGTTACTCTGCAAACAAGCCCGGCTTCGTCAACATGACAAAACACATCGCCCTCCATTACCTCTTCGTCAAGGACGACATCGACAAAGGGAAGGTAATCCTGAAACACTGCCCTACATAAGAAATAACAGTTGATTTTCTCACGAAGAAACTCCCATGCGGCAAGTTTCAATACTGCTCCAACATGGTTGGAATCTGCAAATCAGGCAGCACTCATCCAGAAACATACACTCAGGAATGAAGGGGAGTGTCGAAATATACTCGGTAAAGTTATTACTTATGCATTCCTGATATTATGTTTAGACTGTAGTAGTAGCGCGATACCTCATATGGAAGGACGTGCGTGATGACGTCAGCAGTAACGAGTCAAGGCGTGAATATTAGGTTCGCGCATATAGTCACCCGAAGGTTCACGCCATTCTCAGTCACACGAACAGTCACTAGTCAAGTCACGCGAATAGTCGCGATACTTTACGAACAGTTACTTTACGAATAGGTACTTCGTAGACTATAAATGTGCCTGTATACTCACTATTATCATCCTTCATTTCCAATACAAAGTGTAAGTCTTCCTCTGACTTTACAGTGACGGAAATAAGTGGGCTTATTAATCCTCTGCAGTACATAGAATTAGTGATTTTGGCCGGATATGTTGTCATAACCCAACCATAACATATTGCATACTGTGCCCCTTGACGTCACTTACTCAACGCACTTGGGTGTTGTAACTTTTATCGAGTTTATTGTACAGAGTACAATAATAAGCGTTCGTTACTCGATGCGGACACTTTAGGCCAACTTTGCGTCCAGATCTATTTCCTGCCTGCATTACGCGACCTCGCAACCTACGCTGCCATTTTTCTCTCGATAGTCCAGCGGCAACTACGCCAAGCCCCCAGCGATGATGCGACCGCTTCTTTCGAGCTAGAAAGATAGGATCGCGACACTTATTTGACAGGGCCAGAGCATTCGACAAATCGTTAAAGCATTAGGAATAGGAAAAAGCACGGTACAGAAATATGCTTACGAAGCCTCCCAGGGCTCGAGCAGCCTAGCGGACAGGCCGAATGTTCCTAGGAACGGCCGACCGTGCATACTCTCGGTTCGTGATAGGCGCTCTCTGGTCCGAGCTGTCACTTCTGGCCGAACGAATACTAGCATAGAAGCCGCGAAACTTCTAGAATCGGAGCGCGGCATCAAGAAATGCCCTAGAACCGTGCGCAACGCACTGAAGAACTCCGGTTTAGTTGCCGTGCAGAAACCGAAGAAGCCGCGACTTTCTGCCCGAAATATCAGAGACCGACTCGATTTCACCAAGGCGCATCTTGACTGGACCATTGAAGACTGGAGGCGGGTTATCTGGTCCGACGAGACCAAGATCAACCGCTTTTCCACTGATGGCCGCAAGTACGCGTGGATACGCGACGGGGCGGCCCTGCAACGTCACCACATTCAGCAAAGCGTCAAGCATGGGGGCGGGTCATTGATGGTATGGGGATGCATGACTTATGATGGCCCGGGCTATATGTGTAAGATTGATGGCCGCATGGATGGGGAGCTGTACCGAAGCATTTTACATGATGAGCTTGCTAAAACTATCGATTTCTATAGTCTAACCCCCTCGGATGTAATTTTCCAGCATGACAACGACCCCAAGCACAAGAGCCGCCTTGTGCAAGCATGGCTGGCTAAGCAGCCGTATGCAGTCCTCATGTGGCCTTCCTCCTCCCCTGATCTCAACCCCATCAAGCGCCTGTGGGCACACCTCAAAAGGGAGCTTGCCAAGTATGAGCACCCCCCCACAAGGATGCTCCAGACTTGGGAGCGGGTGCAAGAAACATTGGATGGCATTGGGGCGGATGTGTGCAGGGGCCTCATCAACAGTATGCCTAGGAGGATGAAGGCAGTGGTTAGGGCTAAGGGGAGGTGGACTAGGTACTGATTTTGGATTGTTGAAAACTTTCTTCAAATCTGGCCAAAAGTGTCCGAATGGGTCTTGGTGAATGTGGTTGTTGGTGTGGCATTATGTTACAGGATCGAATGACTCGAGGAAAGATTGCACTATCGATCAGTACAAGGCGCTTTTATACTTCCAAAGTACATCAGGTAACCAGGTTTATCTTATCCTAAGGGAATAGACCCTTCTAGAAGATAGAATCACCCTGTGTATAGCCACGCGAGGCTATTGGCTTTAAGGGATTACGACAGGATTACGCTAGATAGAGCGCACCAGTACATCCCAAGCCTGGTCGGTGATATAATTATA
Organism: Closterium sp. NIES-67; assembly: GCA_027943415.1. Taxonomy (NCBI): domain Eukaryota; kingdom Viridiplantae; phylum Streptophyta; class Zygnematophyceae; order Desmidiales; family Closteriaceae; genus Closterium; species Closterium sp. NIES-67. Next base: position 657,058 of record BQMB01002366.1, read on the forward strand.
ATAGCAAGATAAACCAAAGGCTAATGGAAAAGGAAGAATAGGAAACCAAATGAGATGGGATGAAAAGAGAAATGAAATAGGAAGGAAATAAGAAAAGGCCAAGTGGTGTAACGGGGTCGTACTCTCACACTTCCCCCCCTCAAAGCTGGGTGGTAGAAGTAACAACCTGCTTGACAAGGTAGTCATGCAGAGGACGACGGGCGTTACCCATGTCGGACTCAGGTACCCAGCTGTCCTTAGAAGGATCATAACCCTTCCAATGGATGAGAAGCTCCACGGTGCCATTCCGACGACGGCGGTGTGCGAGCACGGACTCGACCTCGTACTCGGGTTCATTCTGGACGAGGACGGGCGGTGGCGGCGGCGGTTGGCATCTGACGAAGATCGTGTTCGGATCCCGATAGGGCTTCAGAAGTTGGACATGGAAGGCATTGTGAATCTTCTAGGTAGTTGGCAGGCGTAAGCGGAAGGTAACAGGAGTGACCTGTGCTTCAACGAGAAAAGGCCCACAGAAGCGAGGTCGAAGTTTAGATGGGAGGTGGCTGATGTCCAGGTTGCGGGTGTCAAGAAGCACCTGGTCTCCCACGGTGATGGTGTGGTCGTTGCGATGGCGATCGGCCTGGCGCTTCTGTTGCTGCTGAATGTCGAGGAGGCGCGTGTGGGTCCAATCCCAAAGCTGATGCATGGTTGTGATGAAATCATGTGCAGGTTGGACTGTAGCAAATGTTGTCGGCTTCTGTGGTGTGAGTGGGTGGCGTCTGTAGCAGAGGAAGAACGGCGTCTGTCCTGTAGCGGCATGTGTAGCATTGTTGTAAGCAAACTCTAGAACGGGCAGGTGCAAGTCCCATTTGGAGATCTCGTCCTTGCAGGCTGCTCGGAGGAGTTGCACGACAATCTGGTTGAGGCGCTCGGTCTGTCCGTCTGTCTGCGGATGGTAAGCGGATGGCATGGCTAGGTTGGTCCCGAGGAGAGACATGAGTTCCTTCCAGAACTTGCTGGTGAACTTGGGGTCTCGGTCGGAGATAAGTGTGGTTGGAATGCCATGCTGTGAGATGATGTAACGAATGAATAGTTGCGCTGTCTCCTCGGTGCGTGCTGTCGTGTGTGTTGGAATGAAGTGGCCCATTTTGGAGAACTTGTCGATGACGACAAGGATGGCGTCATGACCGCTGGTGGTAGGTGGTAACCCGGTGATGAAGTCCAGGCTAACCACTTGCCATGGCTGTTCTGGGACAGGAAGAGGCTGCAGTAGTCCCGCCTTCTTCTGCTTGCTGCTCTTCATCTGCTGACATGTATCACACGAGGTGACAAATTTCTGAACATCTTCTGCCATGTGGGGCCTGTAGTAGTGTTTTGCAATGCCAGTCAGCGTCTTGTTGCTACCGAACTGTCCGGCGTAGAGGACGTCGTGGTATTCTTTGAGTAGTAACTGGCGCAAAGGAGGATAATTTGGTACCCAGATTTTCGTTGATCCTTTACGGTACGCGATGTCACTGTCCCACTATAGCAGATGTCGTTTCTCTGCCAAGGGAATTTCGGGGTCGGTGGCGTACCCGTGTGTGAAGAGTCCCTTGAGGAGTGGATTCATCCCTTCGATCTGAATAGCGGCAACGTGTGCAGGCTGGCTGAGAGTGTCTGCTTTGTTTTTGTGACCGGGCTTGTACACGATGTCGTAGTGAAAGTGTGTCTCGAGGAAGTCGATCCATCGGACCTGCCGCCTGGAAAGATTGGGTTGTGTCTTCAAGTATTTCAGGCTGCAGTGGTCGGTGTAGACGGTTGTTCTTCGTCCTTCGAGATAACATCTCCATGCTTTGAAGGCGATGACGATGGCAAGGGCCTCTTTGTCGTGTATCGGGTAGTTGAGTTCTGCCCCGTGTAGTTTCTTACTTAGGTAAGCGATTGGTTGTAGTCCATTCCCTTGATCTTGCATCAAGACTGCTCCCACTGCTTGGTCACTGGCGTCAGCTTTGATGACATAGTCGCGTTCGGGATCTGGCAAGATGAGTACTGGTGCGGACGTAAGTGCGTGCTTCAGCTGCTCCACGGCTTCCTGGTGCTTCGGCTCCCATTTGTAGGGTGTGTTCTTCTTCAGCAGATTCGTGAGTGGTGCTGCAATTTTCGCATACATTGGCACGAACCTGTTGTAGTAATTAGCGAAGCCTAGGAACTGCTGCAACTCCTTCATGTTCACGGGTGTCTTCCACGTACGTACGGCTTCGATTTTCTTGGGGTCGACGTGAACTCCTTGAGTGCTCACCAAGTGTCCTAGGAACTGGACCTTCTCAAGGGCGAATTCGCTCTTGGACAGTTTGATGTAGAATCGTTCGCGTCGAGGAATTTCGAAGACGCGTTGTAGGTGTTCGACGTGCTGTTTCATGTCGCGCGAGTAGATGAGTATGTCGTCCAGGTACACCACCACGCACTCGTCCAAAAGTGGTCGTAGAATGTGGTTCATTTCGGCTTGGAATATTGCCGGTGCGTTGGTGAGTCCGAACGGCATTACCAAATATTCGTACGATCCATACCGAGTTCGGAAAGCAGTTTTGTGGATAGAGTTGTCCGCCATCCGTATCTGCCAGTATCCGGACCGCAGATCCAGTTTGGAAAATACCGTAGCTCCCCGAAGCTGGTCAAGCAGGTCATCGATTCGCGGTATTGGATATTTATTCTTGATGGTCTGCTTGTTAAGAGCTCGATAGTCGATGCACATGCGCAGGCTTCCGTCTGGTTTCGATGTGAAGAGTACTGGGGCACCGTACGGCGAAGTGGATGGTCGGATGAGTCCTTTGGCTAGGAGATACTCGATCTGTTTTTTCATATCAGCCAGCTCCGTAGGGCTGAGCCGATTTGGTGCTCGGAAGGTCGGCTTCGAACCCGGTTCCTCCACGATCTCGTGTTGATGCATTCGGTATGGCGGTAGCTGGTTCGGAAGATCGTCAGGAAGAATGTCTTGGAACTCCTTCAATAATTCCTTGATCTTTCCTTGAGGTTCCAAGGTCTTCTTTCCGTCGTTCTCCGCCTCCGTTGCTATTGCCAGGAACCCGGTGTCGGTTCGCTTCACGTCCTTCTCGAATCGTGCGAGTGTCTCCACTGGGATATCTCCTGTATCGTCCCAGTTGGGTAGCTGTACTATCCGTCCATTGTTGTAGACACTTGCGGTGCGATTCACCCAGTTGATCTCGGGGTTGAATCCTTTTAGGAAGTCTCGCCCGAAGATCAAGTCAAGCCCTTTGATGTTGGTGATGGGGAGTGCAGATCTCCAGCGCAGTGGTCCAATTTGTAGGTGTAACACTGCTTCGCCATGTACTGGTAACTTGATTCCGTCCACCATCGTTGCAGAGAATCCTGAAGGCTTGTACTCTTCCCGAAGTCGGTCAATTACTGCCTTGTCGCAGACGGTGTGTGATGCTCTGCTGTCCACGAGTGCTTGGAGGCGCCGTCCTTTGCAGATGACCTCGAGCACGAGGGGCAGGCGTTGCTCAGAGTACCCAAAGATTGTTTCATTGATTGGGTCATAGGGTACATCCCAATATTCCGTACACACTTTTGTGTTGCTATCTACTCCTGAGCTGGCAGCTGGCCGAGGCTGCTTGGAGAACGGCTCATCTCCAGGGCCCGAAGTTTCCTTGACGACTGTGCGCGTCGTTGATGCCGAAGAACTAGATGCATCCAGAGGAGGAGTTCGGGGTTTGTGCAGCTTCTTATAGACCCCCAGCTTCCTCTTGAGCTGCTTCAGCTCCACCGACGTCTTCCCTGGGGAACGGTTAGTCGTTGTGGGCTGGTGTCGGGAGAGGACGTTGACTCCGTGAAAAGGTCGGCTTCTTTCCACACTCCTTAATTTTTTCCCCAAGTTGTCCGGTACCGGTATAATCTCCACAGCTGTCTGCTTCTTTTGGAGTCCTTCTCGAATTTTCTCCAAGGCTCTAGCCCCTCGAAAATCATAAGTTTTCATTAAAGCATCTTTATAAGATAACTTTAACGAATTCTGATAATTTCTTGGGTCTTCAAGGAGTTTCCCCGTCTCGGCAGAGTCTTTTTTCGCGGAGTCGTATTTTTCCTCGGCGATTTTCTCTGGCGAAGACTGGTCGTGGGGTGGAGATTTTCCCCCATCATTTCCACCTTCTCGCGTCGAATCAGCTTCGTCGAAGTTGATTTTCCCGGAATTGCGCGGCCGCTTCCGGATCTTTTTATTTTCGCCAGCTAGATCCGCAATCACTGGCGACTCCCGTTTTTTTGCTTCTGATTGGCTGAAGGAATTCCGCCACTGTTGCGTGCCCGATACTCTGCGCGTGCGGCTTTCATTTTGTTGCAGTCGAAGATTCGATGACCCGGCACCCCGCAAAAATCACACGTGTAGTTGGTGTTTTTCGGACGTGGCCGCCCCTCGAATCTGTCGACTTCCATCGGGTCGGCGAACGTGGGGTGAGCCGAGCGGTCGCCCTGTCGCGTACTGCCGACGTGCGTCCGTCGTGTCCCGGCGTTGACCATGTCGAAGCGCTCCGCTGCCGAAACGACGTCACTGTAGCTCGCGTAGTTTGACGCTGCCATTTGTCGTTTGACTTTGGTCTTCAGCTTGGCGAGGTATGACTGTACTTTTTCCCCTTCGGTCAGGTCGGGAATTCGGTTATAAAATTCCTCCATCTGCTGTGTGTACTGCGCTATTCTTCCGAACTGTCGGTGTCGATGGAATTTTTCCCGTGCAAGGAAACTGGAATTTATCGGCTCGAAGCGTTTCAGCAGGTCGGCGCGGAACTGCTGCCACGTGGCTTCACCGTGGATAAAGGTACTATTGCCGCCAATCCACTCGAGTGCCGGCCCTCACATCAGTGTCGCCGCGAGTCGTAGACGTTGTCCGTCCCAGACTGGCGAGCTCCATCCGACGGCTGCGAAGTAGATCTCCATCCCGGCGATCCATCTGCGGGCGTCGGAGTTTCGATCGCTCGGATCGAACGGCTCAGGTGGGCGCGGTTTCGGAGCCTCAAGAAACTGCTGCGACTGCTGCGTTGTCGCCGTTGTCGTTTCGTGTTGCGCGCCAACGAGTCGAGTTACTCGCTCGAACTCGTTTCGCCAAGCTTCGCGGTCGGCTCGCATCTCCTCTTGTAGGGCGGCGATGCGTGCGAAGAGCCGGCGTTGTCGAAGTTCGCCATCCTGTTCAAAACACGCACGGAGGGGGTAATTTGAAAATCGCGGAGCTGGTGCTTACCAGAATCGGCGTCGAATTGGTCGCCCCCGGCGGTTTTTCGAGGCAGGATCCCCCGCTGCTGCTGCTTAGCTGAGTGCGGCCGAGTGAGAAAAGCTATGATTACCAAGTGTTACAGAATCGAATGACTCGAGGAAAGATTGCACTATCGATCAGTACAAGGCACTTTTATACTTCCAAAGTACATCAGGTAACCAGGTTTATCTTATCCTAAGGGAATAGACCCTTCTAGAAGATAGAATCACCCTGTGTATAGCCACGCGAGGCTATTGGCTTTAAGGGATTACGGCAGGATTACGCTAGATAGAGCGCACCAGTACATCCCAAGCCTGGTCGGTGATATAATTATAATAGCAGGATGAACCAAAGGCTAATGGAAAAGGAAGAATAGGAAACCAAATGAGATGGGATGAAAAGAGAAATGAAATAGGAAGGAAATAAGAAAAGGCCAAGTGGTGTAACGGGGTCGTACTCTCACACATTATAAACATGCCCTTTCAGGCTGCATGACATGTGCTCTTCTTGCTCAGGAGGCATTATACTAGTATATTAAAGCCCCCTGTTTTTAAGACTCTGTATGAAATATACATAGCATTTTAGCCTCTCAAAGGGTCAAGATATGGACAGTTTTTGCCGTCATTGTAACTCGTGGTTCCACCAACTCTAGATCCTGGCTGTCAACTTATACATATGTTGTATGTAGAAGTTATAGGCTAGCCTAGGTGTGTGCTTCTAGTGAGTACAACCCCAACAGGTATATGTTCTAGGTTTCTCACACTAGTCAATATTCTTGCATTCTAACATAGTATCACGCGTAGGTTAGGTCCACCCACCCGCTTCCGCCCGCGCCCTAGCCTACCTCCCCCCTCCCCTATCTAGACCTAGCACCCGTACGGCCCGTAGCGCCCACCTGGCCCCTAGCGCCCGCCCGTCCCTTTCACGCCCGCCTGGCCCCGTCGCGCCCACCTAACCCCTAGCACCCGCCCGTCCCTTTCGCGCCCGCCTGGCCCCATTGCGCCCGCCTGTCCCCTTCGCGCCAACCTGGCCCCTAGCGCCCGCCCGTCCCTTACGCGCCCGCCTGGCCCCGTTGCGCCCGCCTGGCCCCTTCGCGCCGACCTGGCCCCTAGCGCCCGCCCGTCCCTTACGCGCCTGTCTGGCCCCGTCGCGCCCGCCTGGCCCCTTCGTGCCACCCTGGCCACTAGCGCCCGCCCGGCCCGTTGAGCCCGCCTGGCCCCGTCGCGCCCGCCTGGCCCCTCCGCGCCACCCTGGCCCCTAGCGCTCGCCCGGCCCCTCCCAGCGCCCGCTCGGCCCCTCCTTGCGCCCGCTCACCCCTGCGTAGCGCCCGCCCGGCCCCTCCTAGCGCCCGCCCGGCCCCTCCTAGCGCCCGCCCGGCCCCTCCTAGCACCCGCTCGGCCCCGCCCAGCGCATGCCCAGCCCCTCCTAGCGCCCACCCGGCCCCTCCTAGCGCCCGCTCGGCTCCGCCTAGCGCATGCCCGGCCCCTCCTAGCGCCCGCTCGGCCCCGCCTAGCGCACGCCCGGCACCTCCTAGCACCCGCTCGGCCCCGCCTCCTGCCTCCTCGGCCCCTTCTAGCGCCCGCCCGGCCCGTCCTAGCCCTGCCCGGCCCCTCCTAGTGCTCGCCTGGCCCTGCCGTGCCCGCCTGGCCCGTTGCGCCCGTCTGACCCCGTCGCGCCCGCCCGGCTCACAGCGCCTGCCCGGCCCCTCCCAGCGCCAGCCCGGCCCCGTTCTGCCTGCCCGGCAAATCCAGCCCATGTGTCCTCTGCTCGCCCGCGCTGGAGCGTCCTGCAGCCGTCCTTTTGGAACTGTCCTGCTGTGTCCCTGTGCCGCTGTGTCCCTGTGGAGCTGTGCCGCTATATCCCTGTGTCGCTGAGGAGCTATGTCGCTGACCCTGCACGATGGCTGACTTCGTACTCCGCTTTGACGCTGAGGGCCATGCGGTTGACTTCGCCGCCTGGCTGTCCGATCTCCGCCGTCAACTCACAGGTCAGCGCCAGGATGGGCACTCTTTGGTTGTCCATGCTGATGGCTTGCTCCCCCGCCCCCCTGCGCCTGCTCCCCTCCCTACTGACCCCACCTCTGCTGAGGGTGAGGATTTCTCTACTGCTGAACTTGCCTGTGCCATCTGGGACTCTCGCGATGCTGTTGCTCAGGTCGCGATCAGACACGCTCTCCCTGTGTCTGAGCGCTCGCGTTTCGCTACTGTTGATACACCCAAGGCTTACTTAGGTGCTGTTGTTGCTCGCTATTCCACGCCTGCCTCCGCTACTGCCAGCCGCCTGCTCTTCCCTATGCTTTTCCCAGACCTTGCTTCCTTCCCTACTGTTGCTGATCTTGCCACTCACTTGCGAGCCCTAGAGTCTCGCTACCGCACTGCTAGCACTTCTGCCCAGCTCACTGCGCTCCCCCCCCCCTTCTGCATGACCCTCTACTTTATCGCTATGCGCCTGCCTGACTGCCTTGCTAGTGCACGCGACCACATCCTTAGCCAGCACCCGCGTGACCTCACCCTGCCAGCCTTTGTCACCGCCCTGACCAAGATCGAGACTCGCCAGCGCACTATCGCTCAGTCGAGCGGTGCGCCGGCAGTCTCTATCTTTCACAGCTGTGCCCCCTCCCAGTGCACATTTACTGACGTTTCGGCTGCGGTAACCACTGCGACCCCTCTGACCGAGACTGCAACTGCGGTCCACAAGCAGCAGCGCTCGCGCCGCGCCAATCGTGGCCGCCAGGGAGGGCGGGGTGGTGGAGCTGGTGGTAGTGGTGGTGGTGCCGGGGACAGTGGCTCTATTGAGGGGACTGCCGCAGCTAGTCAGGAGCAGCAGCCATCACCCCAGCAGCAGGAGCAGCCGCAGCACCTGTCGCAGCAGTCGCAACCGTCGCAGCAGCAGCAGCCCCAGCCTCCGCCGTGGGCTCGTCTTCCGCCGGGTTGGCCCGGCACCTCCGTCGGTGGTGGCCGTGGTGGTGGCCCGCGCAGCTTGGCGTCTACTGGCAGCTCCGAGGGTGCAACCTGCTAGTACCAGCTTCAGACCGGGCCTCTCCGCGGCACTCAATGCCGCCGCCCGCACCTGACTGCCCGCTGTTTCCGCCGCCTCGACGATCTCTTTCGTCGTCCCTTTGGCCCGGCCCCGGACCTCCCCGACTGGCACAGCCTGCTTTGCCAGGGCGTGCCGATTTTTGAGTTAGATATGGATCAGATAGGTGCTGCTTTGCATGCCTTGTATGCTGACGCTTCTAGTGTTTCTGGATCTTATTACCCTGTGTACTCTAGTTTACGTGTAGCACCCTTGTGTAGCTTAGCCTCCCCTGCTGCGTCAGGCGTAGGACTGCCTAGTTTGACTAGCCTCATTCCGGCACCGGCCCCGTTCCCGGCCTCCGCCACTACCTCGCAATCCTTCACTCTCGACTCCGGTGCTCCTGCATGTTTCTTCCAAGACCGCTCCACACTCACGCCGCTTGCCGCGCGTGCTGTTGTTGCTCTCGCTGACCCCTCTGGGGGTCCTGTCGTCGCTCGCAGCTCCACTTCCCTTCCCTGTCCAGCTGTTCCCTCGGGCTCCCTTACCGGCCTCCACGTTCCCTCGTTCTCCAGGAACTTGGTTGGTGTCGGCTGTCTTCAGGACCTCGTCGTTCCTTGGGCACGAGCGGTTCGCCGTCTGTACCGAGGCTGTCTCAGGTTCCCCTCTTGCGACGTTCCCTCGCGACCCGGTGTCCAGTCTTTTTACCCTCGCCACCGCTTCCCCCCCGGTGGTTGCGTCCTCCCAGGTCGCTGCCGCTTGCTCGTATCGGTCCCTCACTCACCCGTCCCTTTTGTGGCACCACCGCTTAGGTCACCCTGCTCTCCCGCGTCTGCGTTACATGTCCCCGAACAGTCTTGTCTTAGGCCTCCCTGCGTTGCTCCCCGCCCTCCCCCCCTCGTCTGCTCCCCCGTGCACGCCTTGCGTCGAGGCCCGGCTCCGCCGTGCCCCTCACTCCTCCTCGCTTCGCCCTGCTACTGCTCCCCTTCAGACCCTGCACCTGGACGTTTGGGGCCCAGTCCCCGTTCCCGGACCGCGCGGCGAGCGCTACTTTCTTGTGCTCATCGACGACTACACGCGCTACACCACGGTGTTTCCCCTGGAGCGGAAGGCCGATGTTCCTGACGTTCTTCTACCGTGGGTTGTGGCTGCACGTCTTCACCGCGGTCTCCCCGCGTTGTGTCTCCACTCCGACCGTGGCGGCGAGTTCGCCTCTGGTCGGCTTGGCCAGTTCTGTCGTGCGGAGGGCATCCTCCAGTCATACACCTTGCCGGACTCGCCATAGCAGAATGGGGTTGCTGAGCACCGCATCGGCTTGGTCATGGAGGTTGCTCGTACCTCCATGATTCATGCCGATGCCCCCCATTTTCTGTGGCCGTTCGCTGTCCGCTACGCTGCTCACCAGCTTAAGTTGTGGCCACGCTCCCAGCGGCCGCAGGTTTCGCCGACCCTCCTTTGGACCGGGTCCCCCGGTAACGCGTCTGCGTTCCACGTCTGGGGTTGCCTTGCTCACGTTTGTGCCTCTGACACGGACAAGCTCACTGCCCGCACGGTCCCCTGTGTCTTCCTCGGTTTTCCCCTGGACTCGTCCGACTGGCTCTTCTACCACCCGCCGTCTCACCGCTTCCTTCACTCTCGTGACGTCACCTTTGAGGAGTCTGTCTCCTTCTACCGCCGCTTCCCTCACCGAGGTCTCCCAGTTTCCCCCCCCTGTTCCTTGCTCCCTCTCCCCCCGGTAACCCCTCCTTCGCTTTCGCCTCGTCCTGCCCCGTCTGGTGTCTCTCATGTCACTTCCCTCCCGTCGGTTGTCCCCGTTGAGGAGTCTGCTGACTCTGGTGGTCCCCCCGGCCCGTCCTTGCCGCGTCCCCCTTCCCCGGTGTATCCGCCCCCGCTGTTGCAGTCGCCGCCGCTGCCGCTCTTGGCCTCTGGGGGTGCTTGCGTTGAGGAGGGTGTTCGTCCTGCGGCTCCTGGCGTGGCCTGTCCCGGCGGGCCTGGGGGTGCCACAGGTGCTGGAGGTGGTTATCGCTCTAGGGGTGTTGGTTCTAGGGGTGCTGCCGTTGAGTGTTCTCCCGGCGGTCGTCATGCCCGTGCCGGTCCGCGGGTCGCGCAACAGCCACCGTAGCAGTCGCCGCGGCTGTCGCCGCCGGTCTCCGCTCTTCGCCTGCTCGGCCTTCCCTCTCCTGACCGCTCGCCGGTGTCTCCCCCGCCACCTCCTCCCCTTCCTGTCTACGGCCATGTGTTCCCGCCGCCGGACTCCTCTTCGTCCCGTCTTCCTCCTCGTTCCCCTTTTGTGTCCCCTCCGCTGTCTCCTGACCCTACACCTCCGTCCCACGTTTGGTCTCGCCGTCCCTCACGTGCTCATCCCGTCTCTCCTGTCCTGTGCTCCCACCCTATGTTGCTCCGTTCCCACTCGTCTGGTCCTCCCCTCCTCCTGTCGCCTCCTCCCTCGTCGCTTGCTGTCGCACCTCCCCTGCCTTCTGACTACCTTCGTGCCGCTCGTCCCCTTGTCCCTCGGGTCCTTGCCTCACTTGTTTCAGACCCGTCTGTTCCTGTCTCGCGTCTTGACGTGCTTTTCGCTGCTGTCGCTGACTTCGCCTCTACACGCCGCCTTGACTACGCTACCGCTCTAGTCTCTGACCCTGCCCGTCCTCCTTTCGTCGGGGGTGCACCTGCCCTTGGCAGTGACGTTCTAGAGGACAGGCAGTACGAGCTTGCTTTCCTTTCCGAGGCCGCTCCCCATCTCTGCTCCATGCTCCTAGTCCTAGAGGGTGACCCAGACGCCTTCGACATCCCGACCCCTCGCACCTACGCTGAGGCGACCTCGGGACCCTGGGCCTCTCAGTGGATAGCTGCCATGGAGCAGGAGATGGCATCTTGGAGGTCCACCGGCACTTACGTCGACGCAGTTCCCCCTCCTGGGGTGAACGTAGTCGATGGTCGGTGGCTCTTCAAGGTGAAGCGCCCTCCTGGAGAGCCTCCTGTGTTCAAGGCGCGCTACGTGGCTAGAGGCTTCAGCCAGCGCGAGGGGGTGGACTTCTTCCAGACCTTCGCCCCGACCCTGAAGATGACTACTCTTCGGGCTCTGCTATACGTAGCAGCACAGCGCGACTACGAGCTTCACTCCCTCGACTTCTCCACTGCGTTTCTTCAGGGCAGTCTACACGAGCAGTTCTACCTGCGCCAACCACAGGGCTTCAGTGGTACCTTCCCCTCTGGGACCTTGTGGCTTCTCAGGCGCCTAGTCTACGGCTTGCGTCAGGCTCCCCGCGAGTGGCACGACACGCTGCGTGCCACGCTTGCAGACCTGCAGTTCTTTCCGTCCTCTGCTGACCCCTCACTTTTTGTGCGTTCCGGCCAGACTCCGTTCTACATCTTTGTCCATGTAAACGACCTGGTCTTCGCTACTGCTGACAGGGACGCACTAGCCTGCGTGAAGGCAGAGCTGCTGAAGAGACACACATGCACTGACCTTGGAGAGCTGCGTCGCTATCTTGGCCTGCAGATCTCCAGAGACAGAGCAGCGCGCACCATCTCTCTGACACAGTCACACTTGGTGCGGCAGGTCCTTCAGAGGTTCGGTCTTCAGTTCTCCTCCACACAGCCCACACCTCTACCTATAGACCATGGGCTCGCCGCTCCCGTTCCTGAGGAGCCAGTAGAGTCCAGCGGCCTCTACGCAGAGCTGGTGGGTTGCCTCATGTACCTGATGACTTGCGCTCGCCCAGATCTCGCATACCCTCTCAGCATCCTGGCTCGCTTTGTGGCCACAGACAGACACCGACCACAGCACTGGTTGGCCGCTAAGAGGGTTTTGCGATATCTAGCAAGTACATCGGGCATGGGGTTAGTGCTTGGAGGACGCAGGCCAGTGGTCCTCACTGGGCACACAGACGCTTCTTGGGCAGACGACTCTGAGACTCTCAGGTCGTCTCAGGGCTACTGTTTTAGCCTTGGGTCAGGTGCTATCTCTTGGAGATCCACTTGCTCGTCATCTGTTTCTCTGTCCAGCTGTGAGCCTGAGATCTACGCCGGTGCCATGGCGGCACAGGAGCTCCGCTGGCTGACCTTCTTGCTCATAGACTTAGGTGAGCGGCCTAGCTCTGCCCCGGTCCTGTACGCTGACAACAGGGCCATGATTCTCCTGTGTCAGGAGCCCCGACTTGAGGGTAGAGCGAAGCACATCCAGCTGCGGTACTTCCTCCTGCGCGAGCTACAGCAGCGCCGCCAGGCCCGCGGAGTTCACTTGGCCTCCAGTGCCAACACAGCTGATATCTTTACGAAGGCGCTTGCGCCTAAAGTTCATCAGCGGCACTCTGTACAGCTTGGTCTAGTTCCTGTAGCTTCTCACATGTTAGGACCCTGATTGTGTACTTTCTACTATATATACCTGTCTGACTGGCCTTGTGGCCTTACCTCCAGTGGCTGGACTAGTAGTGCCGCCCTGGCTTGCGTTAGTCTTGTTTGTACTCTTGCTGACTGGTCTCCGGACCCCTGTCTCCGAGGTTGGACTAGTAGTGTCACCCTGAGCTGTGTGCTTCTTGTTTAGCACCACCCCTTCTCTAGCCTAGGGGGTGTGTCAACTTATACATATGTTGTATGTAGAAGTTATAGGATAGCCTAGGTATGTGCTTCTAGTGAGTACAATCCCAACAGGTATATGTTCTAGGTTTCTCACACTAGTCATTATTCTTGCATTCTAACACTGGCCACCCTAAACACGTGGTTCACTTTTACAATTTGTACTAGTACATTCATATACCAGCATATAAAATAATATGAGGCCTGTACACAAAATAGACTGACAGAGCATGAAAGTGTAGGGTTAGAGACTACAGGTAAAACAACTTGCCCAACAGCAGCTTACCTATCATGTACCATGATAATGGAACCGGTAGGGGAAACTGTGTCAGGGCGTTGTAAGCAATTCTGGATGATACTGGTGGAATCGAAAAGCAACATACCTCGACAAATTTATACGCTCGTGTAGTTATCCGGCAACGACACGGCGAGGTCAGGGTTAGAATATAGAGTTGTAAATTAAATTTAACAAACCCACATGTTAATCTGGACCCGGGTTGCAATGATGGGGCGAGCATCTAGATTGAGACAGACAAGTTGGGTCCCTACGAAGCTCGCACGCACATCAGCCTGCGATGAGTTGCTGGGAGGAAGAATACGCATGATAGAGATTAAAATTCAAGCAGGAAAGGGAGAGAAAGAGAGAGCAGAAGACAGACCGCGGAAGCCATCGAAAGCCAGGAGGAATACGCATGGTAAAGATCAACTCATGGGCAGCGAAGGGAGAGAAAGAGAAAGCCGAAAACAGACATCAGAACCGAAAGCCTGAGGATTGAAAACAACAGTAAGGACACGTGGAGCGGGAATGTGCATATGCACAAGAATGTGGAAAGATGAAACGGGAAGTGATTTGTGCCAGGAATTTATGCGAGCAACTATCTGGCGCAGCTGCAGAAAGGCTTGTGGGTTGGTGGTTGTCTGTCTCGAACTGCTACAAAGGGCTGGTACAGGGGTTGCTCGTGACCTCGAGACCGCAACTCGGGTTGCACAATAGGTGAAAAAAACTAACCCAACCCAGCCTAACTGAACTTCACCTGTGCTTCACCTGCTGTACGAGGCTCGGCGAGTACGGTAACCAGGCTGGTTGCACAACCTCGATAGGTTGCGCAACCCATGTAGCATGCCCGGAGGTCCGGCGAGCATTTTGGGGCTGCGGAGGAATGTTTGGCTGTCGAAAGCTACACATAGGTTGCCATTTTCGCCTGCTAATGAAAGTCATATTGTCGTGTCATTTAAGACTCGGCAAGGGGCTGTTGACGCCTCGTCAGCACCGTCTTATCTCAAAAGGCCATCGTTTGTAAATCGTAACATAACCACCTCGCTTGCAGGTATAGCAGTCTACCGAATTACCAGTTGAAAATACCATGCGTATGCTGTGCCGTCTCAAAAATGCTGAATATGCGTATGCTACATTTCGCCAAGGGGCCAATCGCCAAGGCGGGACTCCTGGGGACAGTTTGCGAAATGCTTGCGAAAACATTGACGAATATGCAGCGCACCTTTTTGCGTGATACACGGGTAGACTTCCATTTTGACCTAAAAGATGACTTCGCATTTTTGAGACGGCACAGCATACGCATGGTCGCACCGCGAACGCCGCTTTAGCCTCCTCTCACGTTCTATGCACTAGGCTACCTTACCGTCGAGGCGAAATCACGCTCCCGATTTAGCAGTCGCAATCCCATGGTTTGAGCACGCGAAGGCAACCAGAGAACAGGCAGGTGGAATCGCCACAACGAGGCGGTTCACAACAGGTTCGCTGTACCTCGAGCCGGCTTTAGAGCGAGCCGCTCTCTCTGCCTCGCGCATCCTGCTGCGCTCTCCCTGCCGCGCGCATCCTGCTGCGTTCTCTCTGCCTCGCGCATCCTGCTGCGCTCTCCCTGCCTCGCGCATCCTGCTGCGCTCTCCCTGCCGCGCGCATCCTGCTGCGCTCTCCCTGCCGCGCGCATCCTGCTGCACTCTCCCTCCTGCGCGCATCCTGCTGCGCTCTGCCCTAGCACTCCCACTCCATCAACCACGCAGCAACACATTCACATCTTCGACCCAAAAGGTGGTGCTCTCTCTGCCCAACCCTCAGCCCCGCTTTATTACATCCACCATGTTACAAAGCGTGGTGCACCACTGCCCCAGCACCACCACCACCCACCCCCACCCACCCCCCCCCCCCCCCGCCCCCCTCCCCTCCCTCCCCCTCCCTACCAACCTCCCCCCCACCCCGCACTCACGTGCAAGCCCCTGCAGACTCTCTCCCCCCGCCACAACCCTTCTGACTCGCTGACACTGCCTCGACACCGCTGCGCACCACCAGCCTCAGACGCTCAGGCACCAAACGCGGGCTGCCTAAAATTGGTAGGCATGCATGAGGTGCCGGGCTGAATGTGGTGTGGCGTGATGACCGAGGTACAGCATGCTGAAAGATGCGTGGTGGGCTGATTGATGGATGCATGGCTGAATGTGGTGTGGCGTGATGACCGAGGTACAGCATGCTGAAAGATGCGTGGTGGGCTGATTGATGGATGCATGGCTGAATGTGGTGTGGCGTGATGACCGAGGTACAGCATGCTGAAAGATGCATGGTGGGCTGATTGATGGATGCATGGCTGAATGTGGTATGGCGTGATGATGAGGTATGCTAGACTGCATGAAGTAGGGCGCAGCCATCTGAGGTTTGACGGGCTGGATGGGTGAGCCATGCTGAGTGGGGTAGGTTGCATGCTGATTGGGTTATGCCGGTAACATATTATTAGGACGACATCCCATCTCAAAGGGTACCTATCACCTAAGTGGGCAAATTCGTTGGGGTCCCCCAGCGTTTTGCGTAAATTCGTAAGCGTAAATTCGCGTTTGCGAATTCACCTGAAATTCGCGAAATGCTGGGGGGAAATTCGCGAAACGCTGGGGGGAAGTTTTCTGGGCAGCCTGGACAAAAAAACGCGAACTCTCCCACTCGATTCGCGACGACTTGGCGAAGCCATCGGTGGCCTCCCCAATTCGCGATTCTAACTTTTGAACCTCCAAACATGCTCCCAACCCCTCCCACGCTCCCAACCGCATCAAACCCCACCGCATCTAGACAACCCAACCCATCCACCACCCAACTTACGCAACAGTATCATGCACCTCACATGCTACTCTACCAGAATTAGATTAGATCTAGCTAATCACTCCGCATCCTAGCTAGTAGATGTAGTTTAAGCATAGACGTTAGCTTACCTCACGAGAATCCGAGTAGCAATGTCGGACCTCCCAGATCAGGGCCCTAGTGGGAACTTTTTTTTGGGCCTGCCCGGGCTTTTTTTCGTGCCCGGGCGGAATGAATTTCCCAACGAATTCAAAACAGGAACCTGGCGTTCGGGCGAATTTACGCCAGCGTAAATTCGTTGGCGAATTTACGCGAAACGCGAATTTTCCCACTTAGCCTACCACACCCATCCCACCCCTCCCACCGTGATGCCAAAAGCAGACCCAGTCCTGAGTGCGTTGGCACTCACGAGGACGCATTTGTGCGGCTGAGTGTGTGGACTTGCCTCTGGCGAGCGGGGCGGGGAGAAAGGACGAACGGTCTTGCACGTTGGGATGGCAGGCCAGCCTTTGCCGGCAGGTAAATGCCATACGCCCATACCCTGCTCTCACCTTACCCATAATAGCGCACTCACCAGTAGGAGAAACAACCTGCCCCACGGACCGTCAACAGTCCCACACCACTTGGCGCGGTGACCTGATTAGGTGTGGGGTCAGACAGGCCAGATACAGTCGCCTTGCACAGCACCCCCAGCTCGCCCAACGGGAACCGACCAACCGCCATAGACGGCTGCGCTCAAGGCGGACCACGGACCAAGATCCACGTCGGGTAGGAAACTCGGACTCCCTGGCTGACTCCGTTTCATGGAGGAGGGAATTAGATCTCCTCAGGACCATTCGTAACAGCAACCCTAACTGTCGCCATTGAAAAGCGCGAGGCCATTGAAACGTGCGCTGGATGCGCGATGCCATCGAAACGCGCGCTGGTAGGCGATGCCATTGAGACGTGCGCCGGATGCGTGATGCCATTGAAATGTGTGCCGGATGCACGAGGAAGCAGTATACTCATATTATCCTCGCCTCGAACCCAAGCAACCGAACGCCGGGATCCATACTCCAAAATTGGAAAGGGCGAGATGGGAATGGCGGCTCGCGTGACCGCCAATGCTCTATTCTAGTCACGCCGGCCGCAAAAAGGGCGAGAAAGCCTGAAAAATACCGACTAGCCGTAGACATCGACAGTCGCACAGATCCGCCATGATCTATCCCGAGCGCCGCGCCATACCTACCGCATCACGCCTCACTGCCCGCGTCAGAGACGCGGTCGGATGATGCGGGCGAGGCAGGCCGCCCGTGCGCGCGACAGAGTCGCCTGGCAGGAGATTGCGGGGCGGGAAGGTAGGGGAAGCGGAAGGAAGAGGAAGGGGGATTGACGGAGAGAGCGGGAGGGGGGGAGTGAGGAGCGAGTGGGGTAGTGAGGGGAGAGACATGAGAGAGGGGGAGAATGACGGAAAGAGGGTGGGAGACGGGCGGATAGGGGGGGTGACTGGGAAATCAACCCCCTGCTAATTTTCCTCTAAGGGTAGGAATACTTCTGGAGGGGGGGGCGGGGGGGGAGGGGGGGGGGGGAAGAGGAGGAGAGAGGGTTGGGTATAGGATAAAAGGGGCCTCAGAGTTCGGCCACACCACACATCATCCGCTACTGGCATTTGCATCACTAGTCTGGTGTGGCGGATTGCAGGGGATGGCGGGAACGGGAGCACAGGCAGAAGGTGGAGAATGCGGGGGACGCAGGGAGAAGGGGAAAGGGCAAGTATGGGAGGGGGGGGAGGGGGGGGAGGGGGGGGAGGGGTGGGGGAGAGAGTGGGGGAACGAGAGAGATTTGCTATAGATAAACGTACGTACCCATGATCTTGTCAAGGTCGGGATACAGAGAGTACGAGTCGAGAGTCTGTGTGCGCCGCAGACCACCAAACAACCCCCGATTCCCACCCGTGCAAATCAACCCATCCATGAGTCTAACCAACACGTACCCATGATCTTGTCAAGGTCGGGATAGAGAGAGTGTGGTCGAGAGTCTGCGTGCGCCGCAGACCTCCTGACGACCCCTTGTCCCCTGCCATGCCAAGCCATGCCCTTCAACAAGTCAATCCCGTTCCATACCATGCCATACGACGCTATACAATGCCATACGATGCCATACCATGCCATACCATGCCATACGATGCCATACCATGTCATACATGCCATACCATGCCATACGATGCCATACGATGCCATACGATGGCATACCATGCCATACCATGTCATACGATCCTATACCATGCCATACCATGCCAAGCCACGAAGGGGGATGAGAAGTAACGCGGGGTGATGAGAGGTAGAGTGAAAGCGGGGAGGAAGAGCAAAGGAGAGCAACATAATAAAGGGGTTAATTGATACGAACAGGAACAGGGTACGGAGGGGCGGGCGGGAGCGAGGGCGGGGAGAAAGAGCACTGACTGACACATGCAGTGTCGCCTCTAGTAAGTGATAATAAACACTCGGAGCATGCAGGTACAAAACTGATTTTTGAGTTGGCTAAAAAATCCCCAAGGAGCATGCAGGTACACACATCTTTCCCTCTAAAGAGGGAGAACGAACTCACTCTGGATGTCGCCTGCCGACGTGGCATGGGCAGAGCCGGCTACGTGTAGCTGTTCGACCAATGGCGTCATGCCACCTGTTGCGAGTTGAACCTTCTTCGCAGCATCACTGTGAGCGCGCTGCAGCCGGCCGCCCGGAGCCGTTGGATGCGGCGGGGGCAATCCGGGCTTTAAGGACGAGATTAGCGGCGCGGGTGGTCTATTCTTCGACATGGCTGCTTAAATATGCGTTGAAGGATGTCGCTGCTTGCTGCGTGAGAGGAAAATCGACGCGTCGAGTCAAAGGTGAGCAGTCTAGCTCCCCTGCCTCACGTCGCGTCGAGGACAAATCAGTTATGTTACACTGCATTCGCTAGGGTTAGGAGTCTGTAGTGATACTGTCGATGACCGTTGCTGGTTATCGTCGTTATTAGCAGCATCGCTGTTATGAACGTTGTTGATTCGTATAGCCATTCCACCTTAGTTAATCTCGTGTCATACACAGTGTCGTACAAAAACCTGTAGAAGAGTAGCTTTTAGGATGGTTTCGCAATTGGTGAGGACGAGAAAGCGTCGTTGAAGGTGAGATCCAGAGTCAGACGCAACGAGACGTTAAGTTTCCGACAATCAAGGCTGACTAGACGCGATGATATATGTTACGTCCGACAGTGTCTCTCGGTCAGTATTGATCAGCTGAATCTACATGACTGATGCGTCGGACACAATAAATGCGGTCTGGCCATTGTCGGCAATTAGTACCCTAAGAGAAGCTCCTGGAGGTGACCGTTGAATACCTTCTCTTAGTTCGCTACCTAACTCTCTCATAAGATCCACCAGTGTGACCCTGATCACCGTGAAAGCAGCCACGGATGCGCGGATTAGTATCGGTACACGTGAAGGCTGATCATGAAAATTACAATGACGTGGTTGAATCGGAGACCGACGGGAACTCCTTGGGCTTGTTGGACGGACCTATTAAACCCGGGTCGGGTTGACATTTCCTGAACTCCGACCCGACTTGACCCGACCCGACTCAACCCGAACCCGACATCGGGTAGGGCAAAGTCAGGTTGGGTCGGGTCGGGTCGGGTTCATGCTCAAGCCTAGCTACACCTAGACATGGGCACAAGCCGAGCCACATCCGGCTCGGCTCGGCTCGGCTCGCCAAAATGACGAGCCGAGCCGGCTCGGCTCGGTCGAGCCAGCCGGCTCGACTCGGCTCGTACACAATGTCCTCGTCGAGCCGGGGTCGAGCCGGCTCGTCCCCGGCTCGATTTCGAGCCAGGTGGCTCGCCACTCGATTTCAAGGGTAAATTTCCCCCTCGACAAAACGTGTCTCCCGTTTCTCTCTCCCGCCAACAACTCCTAGTTACGGTTGAGCAAACTACTCGCCCGGGTCGGGTACCCGGTACCCGGACCCGCTTTTAGGGCGGGTCGGGTATCGGAAATCCTGAAATTTACCGGGCGGGTCGGGTCCGGGTTACCCGGGGCGGGTATCAATACCCGCTACCCGAAATGCTACTCGACGCGTCGGGTAGCGGGTACCCGACCCGAAATCGGGTAGCGGTCTACCCGACGGAACCAGCGAGACATTAGTCGCGCTGGTAGAGAAACTTCATAAAATTTCTAGGTTACGTGAGCTGCTAGGTCACTTAGAGCATTGTAGATTGGCAGGGGTTGGGTTTCGTAGATACAGATGCATTCAAAGTGGTTGAATTGGGGGGAATTGGTTGGAAGTCAAACCAATCGAATTTCCCCAATCGAATTTGCAACCCAACCTGAATCCAGCCAACCGCACAGCACCACATTGGTTGGAGTTCCAACCAATTGACTCTGGGGGTCAAAGAATCAAACCCCCAGAAACCGCACACAACCCCATTCCAACTAGAAAACCCAACCAACTCCCCACTCAGGCCCCACTCACGACCCACTCACCACACCAGAAATGTTAAAGATTTGGCGCACCTCATACTCCCTCCCGCAGCTCACGTTTTTTGAAGCACCATCTAGGTCGTAGGCTTAGTAGCCCAACAGGGTAGAAAAACGCGGGTAATACTACCCGCTTTTCAAGGAAACCGGGTCGGGTATACTCGGACCCGCCTGGCGGGTATTAAATTACCCGCCCCCAAATCCCGGGTCCGGGTATTGGTCCTGGGCATGTTACCCGACCCGTACCCGACCCGAAAATACCCGACCCGAAGTCGGGTATAGCAAAACCGGGTCGGGTCGGGTAAATACCCGGTTTTGCTCATGCCTACTCCTAGTCTATGTTCCCGAAATCGCTCTAGCGGTGCAAGGTTTTTCGTTTAAACGCTGCGTTTAAAGGTTAAACGCTAAACGCTCGCCCAAAATATTTGACGCGGAATTCTTTCCCGCGACATTGCGACCTCGCGAATTCAACCAGTCGCAACCCCAAACTTTGACGACCAAAAACACATCCAACCCTTTTGCCCCGCTCAACCGCACTGCACACTACTGCATCTACAACTTCCAACCTAACCTCTTGCACCCTCCTTCCTTCTCACAATCCACTTCCCGTCAATTTCGCGAACCCTAGAATTCTGGGCGCCTAGGAGTATCTCATTAGGCTAGTTCGCGCGAGAAATCTTAAGCAGCCCGCGCCACTCTTAACAACGCGCGCTTGCATTGGCTCCACCCACACTACTGTTGGCTTAAGCGCATGCTAGGCAAGTCGAGCCGAGCCGGCTCGCCGTCGAGCCAGCCCTGGCTCGCCCACAGAAATGCGAGCCGAGCCAGGCATGTTTGGTGCCCGGCTCGACTCGAGCCGAGCCAGGCTCGACGGCGAGCCGGCTCGGCTCGACCCCTGGACGAGCCGAGCCGAGCCAGGCTCGGCTCATGCCCATGTCTAGCGACACCTCATTCGTCATACAATACGCACACATCAGAGGGTCACAAATTTGCAGGTTCATGGGGGCGCTTCGTGTCGTAACCCTGTGGTGGGACCTTTATACGAATTCAATGTGCTGTATTAGGGCACACAAAAATAAAATTAAAACCCATAGGGGCACCTAGGCTTGAGCAAAACCGGGTAATTTCCCGACCTGACCCGGTTTTGCAATACCCGACCTCGGGTCGGGTCCGGGTCGGGTAATATGTCCTAGACCCTTACCCGGACCCGGTCTTAGGGGACGGGTAATACAATACCCGCGTGGCGGGTCCGGGTATACCCGACCCGGTTACCCTGAAAATCGGGTATTAGTACCCGCCTCTTACTAGTGGGCATCCTAAAAACGGGCTAGGCTAGGTAGGTTTTCTCAAAACGCGACTCTCAAGTGAGAGTCACGTTTTCTGGGGGTCGAATTTTGACCACCCAACTCCCTCCCTTTCACCGCACTGAACTCCTCCCCGTCTACAAACTCCAATTTCCAACCAAACTCCCTCCCTTTCACCGCACTGAACTCCTCCCTGTCTACAAACTCCAACATTTCCAACCAAACTCCTCCCCTTTCACCGCACTGAACTCCTCCCTGTCTACAAACTCCAATTTCCAACCAAACTCCCTCCTTTTCACCACACTGAACTCCTCCCTCTCTACAAACTCCAACATTTCCATCCAACTCCCTCCCTTTCACCGCACTGAACTCCTCCCCGTCTACACACTCCAATTTCCAACCAAACTCCCTCCCTTTCACCGCACTGAACTCTTACCCATCTACAAACTCCAACCTTTCCTCCAACCTCACCCAACTCTCTCCCTTTCACCGCACTTAACTCCTCCCCATCTACAAACTTCAACTTCTCCTAAAAAATGCTCCACTCGTCCCCCCTCACCTCCCAAATCATTTTGCCGCAAAACCTAAATCACAGCGCGACTTACGCCCATGACTAAATGGAATACCCGACCGGGTCGGGTACCCGTTACCCGACACGTCGGGTAACGTTTCGGGTAACGGGTATCGAATACCCGCCCGGGTAACCCAGACCCGACCCGCCGGGTAATATTCCGGAATCCGGATACCCGACCCGCCCAAAAAGCGGATCCGGGTCCCGGGTACCCGACCCGGTCGGGTATTTTGCTCAAGCCTAGGGGCACCGCCTGCGACTCGGGGTGGCATCAACCCTAAACTCGCAAAAGGGCCGCGTGTTTAGGGTTGATGCCATCCGGAACGGAATTCGGCCCCCAACGGGTTTTAGTTTTTTTTTGCCCATTGAGAAATGTTGAATGGTACCGCAAACGTCCCGTAAATGTTCAAAGTACTAAACAAAGGAAGAAGTGTATTTCAGGTTCAGAGGCGAGGTCCCTGGAGCAGAAAATAGCCGGACCTTTTTTGCTCACGCCTCTGGCAAAGCGATGACCCTTTTTTATCATTTCCCAACTTGGCAGAGCTGGCGAGGTAGCTCTCCACCAGATTGTGAGCTGCAAAACTGGCAGCCCTGCCAACTTTCCAGCCCCGCTAGCTCGCGCGAAACAGACACTGACTCTGCGAAGCCCAGTCTTCGCAAACTATTTCGTTTTCATAATCCTTCGTTGTCCAATCAGGTTCTGCCTCCCCACCTCCCTAAACAGTACAAATATGCAACCTGCCGGGCGGGCTTTAAAGCCCGGATTGCCCCCGCCGCATCCAACGGCTCCGGGCGGCCGGCTGCAGCGCGCTCACAGCGATGCTGCGAAGAAGGTTCATTTCGCGACAGGTGGCATGACGCCATTGGACGAACAGCTACACGAAGCCGGCTCTGCCCATGCCACGTCGGCAGGCGACAGCCAGAGTGAGTTCGTTCCTCCTCTTTAGAGGGAAAGATGTTTGTAGCTGCATGCTCCTAGGGGATTTTTTAGCCAACTCAAAAATCAGTTTTATACCTGCATGCTCCGAGTGTTTTTTATCACTTACTAGTGGCGACACTGCATGTGTCAGTCAGTGCTTTTTCTCCCCGCCCTCTCCCTCCCCGCCCTCGCTCCCGCCCGCCCCTCCGTACCCTGTTCCTCTTCATATCAATTAACCCCTTTATTACGCTGCTCTTCTTTGCTCTTCCTCCCCGCTTCCACTCTACCTCTCATCACCCCGCATTACTTCTCATCCCTCTTCGTGGCTTGGCATGGTATGGCATCGTATGGCATGGTATGGCATGGTGTGGCATGGTATGGCATCGTATGGCATGGTATGGCATGGTATGGCATGGTATGGCATGGTGTGGCATGGTATGGCATGGTATGGCATGGTATGGCATGATATGGCATGGTTTGGCATCGTATGTCATCGTATGGCATGGTATGACATCGTATGGCATCGTGTGGCATGGTATGGCATGGTATGGCATGGTATGGCATGGTATGGCATGGTATGACATCGTATGGCATGTTATGGAAGGGGATTGACTTGTTGCTTGGCATGGCTTGGCATGGCAGGGGACAAGGGGTCTTCAGGAGGTCTGCGGCGCACGCAGACTCTCGACTCACACTCTCTCTATCCTGACCTTGACAAGATCATGGGTACGTGTTGGTTAGACTCATGGATGGGTTGATTTGCACGGGTGGGAACAGTGGGTTGTTTGGCGGTCTGCGGCGCACACAAACTCTCGACTCTTACTCTCTGTATCCCGACCTCGACAAGATCATGGGTACGTCTATCTATAGGAAATCTCTCTCGTTCCCCCACTCTCTCCCCCACCCCTCCCCCCCCTCCCCCCCCTCCCATACTTGCCCTTTCCCCTTCTCCCTGCGTCCCCCGCATTCTCCACCTTCTGCCTGTGCTCCCGTTCCCGCCATCCCCTGCAATCCGCCACACCAGACTAGTGATGCGAATGCCAGTAGCGGATGATGCGTGGTGTGGCCGAACTCTGAGGCCCCTTTTATCCTATACCCAACCCTCTCTCCTCCTCTTCCCCCCACTCCCCTCACCCGCCGCCCCGCCCTCCAGAAGTATTCCTAGCCTCAGAGGAAAATTAGCAGGGGTTTGATTTCAGGAAGTTTCGTACGACGAGGGTGGATGTGCGGGTGAACGAGGCGGAGGATGCACGGGGGACGTGTGTGCCCCCTCTTATCTCCCGCCACCCTCCCCTCCCCCCCCCTTCCCATTTTCCCGTGTTTTCCCCCGCTTCCCCCCGCTTTCCTATAGGCGCAGATAAGGTTGAGCAGAATTTAGATATATGGAAGGTTCGAACCACGAGTCTGGAGGTGTGGATAAATGAGGCGGAGGACGCACAAGCGAGCACTGATGCCCCCTTGCATTCCCCCCCCCCCTTCCCGGCACCCTTCTCCCCATCTTCTCCCCATAGGCTCTGAGGAGAATGAGCAAGGCGTGGGCTTCTGGAAGGTTCGAACGACGAGTCTGGAGGTGCGGATTAAAGAGGCGGAGGACGCCCGGGCGAGCATCACTTCCCGTGCCGTGGCTCTGGCAGCGCGCAACCGCGAGCTGACGACTCGACTGAGGCAGATGGAAGAGGAGGTTAG
Source organism: Closterium sp. NIES-67 (assembly GCA_027943415.1). NCBI lineage: Eukaryota > Viridiplantae > Streptophyta > Zygnematophyceae > Desmidiales > Closteriaceae > Closterium > Closterium sp. NIES-67. Next base: position 681,920 of record BQMB01002366.1, read on the forward strand.
GGCGGGAGGGAAGGAAGGCGGGTAGGGTAGGGTAGGGGGGTGAGGAAGTTGGGAAGTAGCGAGTATCACTGCACGCCCTGTGACCCCGACCACTTGCAACCACGAGCTGGCAAGCATACTGTGGCAGATGGGGGAAGAGGTGAGGATGGGGGGAAGGGAAGGGGGCATGGGATGGGGGGATACACGCGGGAGAGCATCATTCCTCGGGCTGTGGCCCTGGCAACACACAATCACGAGCAGACTGTGGCAGATGGATGGAGAGGATAGCGAAGAGTGTGTACTGATGCACATGCAACGGGTGAGGGGGGTAGGGAAAATGGGAGGGAGGGGAGGGGGGGGGAGTGGTGAGTGAGTGGGTGGGGAGGATGGGGGAGGATGGAGGAAAGGGGGAAGAGGAGAATCTTGCCGAGCATCACAGCTCCGAATGTGGCCCTGGCTGCGCGCAACCACGAGCGGACGACAATACTTGGCAGATGGGGGAAGAGGGGGCGCACGCACGTGCCTCACATGCCTTCTGTGCCAGGGCACCCAAGTGGTGGTGGTCACTCGGACTAGACTTGGCAGATGGGGGAAGAGGGGGCGCACGCACGTGCCTCACATCGTCCGTTCCCCTGGACCGGGCCTCCAGTGAGCGCTCCTCTCATCTCTCACCCTCTGCTGCCTGCCCTCTATTCACTCCCATCCTGCCCCTTTACTCACTGCCCCATTGGAACAACAACTGACAGACGTGAAACTCCGTCTAGACTGGGCCCTCCACGAGGGTTCCTCTCTCACCCTCTTGCCTCTGCCCCCTCTGCCACGCTGCCATCCCCTCGATCCCTCATTCCCCACTTCCAGGGCGACACACCAGCGTTTGCAGCTTTGGAGCAGCACCTAAAAGACGCGAAACCCCGACTAGACCGAGTCCTCAGCGAGTGCTCGTCTCTCGCCGACAACCACATCCAACACACCTCTCTGCCCTTTGCTACGCCCACTCCTCCCTCCCCACACAGGGCGACACAGCAGCGTTTGCAGCATTGGAGCAGCAGCTGACAGACGTGAAATTGAGGCTAGACCGGGCCCTGAACGAATGCTCCTCTCTCGCCGGCACCACCACCGCCAGCAGCAGCAGCAGAGCAGCATTCGGCGCCCTGGGGTTGGATTCTTCTGGCAATATCAACGGTGGAGATCTGAGCACTCTGGGGCTCGGGTGTGCTAGGCGGATGGGCGCTGCTAGCTATTTACCCGATGCTGCAGGGGCTGCTGGGGGGGGCGGGGGGGGAGAGATTGGGGGAAAGGGAGGCGGAAAAGGAGGGGGGATGGGGGGAGGAGGGATGGTGGGGGGGCGAGTGAAGGGCTGAATCTTCACGTGGCTTTGGAGAGGTCGCCTTTTATGATTGCTCACCTGGATACGACCCTGAGATACACCTGGGTGTTCAACCACAACCTGCTGGTCAATCAAGTGAGAACAACAGAGACCAGGTGGGGTCAGCAGAGATCAGGTGAGGACAACAGAGACCAGGTGGGGACAACAGAGATCAGGTGAGGACAGCAGAGGCTATGTCAGAGCTATGGAAGCCAGGTGCTAATTTGCCCCAAGAAACGCTTGGATTCAAAGCTTTCTTCTTTTGTTAGAAGCCTCCAAAGCCCCCCCCCCCTTCTCCCCCCTCTCCCCCTTCTTCCACACCCCCCACCCCCCTTCTTTCCGCCTACCCCACTCCCCGGATCACTGGCGTTCCGTGCTCCTCCCCTCACCCAACCAGGACATGAGAGGCAAGAGGGAGTCCGAGGTGACTTTTGAATGCCGCACCGCGCATCCGCGGCGTCCCCTGCTGCCTTCCTCAACCACCATACTCCCCAACTCGTTTCCTTCCCCCATCCCACCAGGACATGATAGGCAAGAGGGACTATGACATCCTGCCACCTGGCACGCTGGGATTGGAGGGCGATGGAGATCAAGCAGAGGGCGCTCGCCACAAGCAAGCCACAGCGCGGCTTCTACTCTCTCCCCCACCCCCCGCTTCCCCTATCACTCCCAAACTAACACTGCCAGCCCCAATCCCATCTTCTTCTCCCCCTCTCCCAAACAAAAACCAACCCCCCCCCCTCCCCCCCCCCCCCTCGCCCTTCTCCCCTTCCCGCCTTTCCCACGCTCCTGTTCCGTGGCGTGCTGTGGTTGTTCTCAAACGCAAACAGGACATGATAGGCAAAAGGGACTACGACATTCTGCCACCTGGTACGCTGGGATTGGAGGAGGCGATGGAGATCAAGCAGAGGGCGCTCACCACAGGCAAGCCGCAGCGCGGCCAGGTGGTCTGGCAGCTTCCGGGAAAGTCCCCCATGGTTTGGGTGACGACGGCTCGACCGCTGAAGGACGAGAAAGGGAGGATCGTGGGGGTGACAGCGTCGAGCGTTGACATTACCGAGGAGGTGCGTGGGGGAAGAGGGCGAGTATGCTGTCATAAGAGGGACAGAAATATCTGTGGCGTGGGTGGTGACTGTTCGACTGATCGAGGATTAGACGGGGAGGATGGTGGGGTTGACTACATCGAGCGTTGATATCAAAGAAGAGGTGAGGTGGGGTCTTGGGTTTTACTAATGAGAAGCTCATGGAGTGGGTGACAATCTCTCGTTCGCTCAAGGATGAGAAGGGGAAGACGGTGGGGGTGACAACATTGAGTGTTGATATCACCGAGGAGGTCTGGTACAGAGGGGGGGGATGGAGGGGTATGCTGTGTATTCCCTTCCCTTCCCTCCCTCCGGTGCTTGGCATTCCCACTTTCCCCTTCTTCCCTGCTGCCCTATTTCCCACATCCCCCCTCTTCCCCTGCTCCCCTTCAGGCCTAGTACAAGGATCGACTGATGGCTTTAAGAGCCGAGATGATGGCGCGCAACACGACAGAAGAAGAATTAAGGCGGGCATATGAGGTGACAGAAGACGCAATGCGCGCCTAGTCCGTGTTCCAAGCCACCATGAGCCACGAGATCCGCACCCCCCTCAACCCACCACCAGCACCCTTCCCTCCCGTCCCGTCCAGTGCTTTACGTCCCTACTTCCCCCTTCTTCCCTGCTGCCGTGTTGCCCTCATGCCCCTCTTCCCCTGCTCCCCTTCAGGCCCAGTACAAGGAGAGACTCATGGCCTGCGAGCCGAGACGATGGTGCGCAACACAACGGAAAAAGAGCTGCCGCGGGCATACTTGCTCACAGAAGGCCCTCTTTGCCGCCCTCGCCCTCCCCCACCAGGCCCAGTACAAGAAGCGCCTGATGGCTTTGAGAGCGGAAATGATGGTGCACAACACCACAGAAAAAGAGCTAAGTCGTGCCTACGAGCTGACAGAAGACGCGATGCGCGCCAAGTCCATGTTCCTCGCCATCATGAGCCACGAGATCCGCACCCCTTTCAACCCACCGCCACCCCTCCCTTCCATTCCCTTCCCTGGTCCCCTTGCGCCCCTAACCCCCCCTTTTCCTTCTTCCCACGCTCGCCCTCCTCCCCTCAACCCCCAGGCCCAGTTCAAGCAGCGGCTGATGGCACTGAGATCCGAGATGATGGTGCGCAACACAACTGAAAAGGAGCTAAGACGGCACACGAGCTCACAGAGGATGCAATGCGTGCCAAGTCGATGTTCCTCGCCATCATGAGCCACGAGATCCGCACCCCCTTCAACCCACCGCCAGCCCTCCCTCTCTTCCCTTCCCTGGCGCCCTGTCCACCCCAAAACCCGCCCACTTTTCTCCTTCCCGCGTTCGCCCCCGTCTCCCCAACCCCCGGGCCCAGTACACGGAGCACCTAGTGGCCCTGCGAGCCGAGATGATGGTGCGAAACACAACAGCGAAAGAACTTAGACGCGCCTATGAACTCACAGAGGACACGATGCGTGCCAAGTCGATGTTCCTCGCCATCATGAGCCACGAGATCCGCACCCCCTTCAACCCACCGCCAGCCCTCCCTCTCTTCCCTTCCCTGGCGCCCTGTCCACCCCAAAACCCGCCCACTTTTCTCCTTCCCGCGTTCGCCCCCGTCTCCCCAACCCCCGGGCCCAGTACACGGAGCGCCTAGTGGCCCTGCGAGCCGAGATGATGGTGCGAAACACAACAGCGAAAGAACTTAGACGCGCCTATGAACTCACAGAGGACACGATGCACGCCAAGTCCATGTTCCTCGCCATCATGAGCCACGAGGCCCGCACCCCCCTCAACTCAATGCCACTCCCTCCCTCCCCTTTCGTTCCTTCCCCGCTGCCCTGTTTCCCACTTTCCCCCTCCTCCCCTGCTCCGCTTCAGGCCCAGTACAAGGAGCGCCTCATGGCCCTACGCGCCGAGATGATGGTGCGGAATACAACAGAAAAAGAGTTAAGGCGGGCATACGAGCTCACAGAGGATGCAATGCGCGCCAAGTCCATGTTCCTCGCCATCATGAGCCACGAGATCCGCACCCCCCTCAACGGCATCCTGGGTTTAGCCGAGGTTTTACTGGAGTCTGGCGCCCTAGAGGAGGAGCACAGGGAGATAGTCGAAACCATGATGTCATCGGGGGTCATTATATCGGATATTTTAGCCGATATTTTGGATCTCGCGAGCATGGAGGCCGGGGAGATGAAATTAGAGGAGCATCCGTTCGAGCCGGTGGCGGTGATTAATCATATTTTGAAGATGGCTATGGCGGCTACTAAGGAAAAGGGGATTATGGTGCTCGCGGATATTTCGCCGGAAATCCCCGTGCAGATTCTAGGGGACGAGCTGCGGGTGCGCCAGGTGATCAAGTACTTGGTCTTAAATGCTATTAAGTTCACCCACCAGGGGCATATTCTGCTCCGAGTTTCGGCGCATGACAGGGACCCGTCTGCTGCTATTGTGAAAGCCACTGGGGCGTATGCTGTTGGCGGGTGGAATGCCCCTGGAGGTGGGGGGGCAGGAGGGGGAGGAGCGGGAGGAGCGGGGGGAGCGGGGGGATCTGGGGCTGCTAACTTGGGCCGGGGGAAGGGGCTTGCACTTGAGATGCACAGTCACAAGGGAGGGAGAAGGGGGAGAGGGGGAAGCGGGCGGTTACCGCTGCTATCTGATGTTACGGAGCAGCATTTAAAGAAGCTGGCTAGCCTGGGGAGCCTAGAGCAAGCAGCACCGCTGCTGGCTGAACTGCCGACTGAGGAGTATGGGGAGGAGGAAGAGGAGGAGGAGGATGAGGATGGGGATAGTGAGAGAACGAGAGGGGAAGACGAGGGAGGGCTGATGAGAGCCGGGGGAGGGGGAGGGGGAGGAGGAGGGGGAGGGTTTTGGGGGCCGATAGTCCCGTCAGGAGTGGCCAGTGGGAAAGGGAAGGGAGAAGCAGCAGCAGCAGAGAGGGAGATAGGGGGGGATCAAGACGTGTGGCTGTGGTGCGAGGTGCACGACACAGGCGTGGGGATCCCTAAAGACGCCTTTCCCCTCCTCTTTGAGAAATTCACGCAAGTAGAAGGCGGCCCCACACGTGCATACGGGGGCACGGGCCTTGGCCTTGCGATCTGCAAGCAGCTGGTCGAGTTAATGCACGGGAAAATGGCGATCAAGTCGAAAGTTGGGACTGGGTCGGTGTTTGCCTTTTCGGTGTGTTGCCAGCGCACCACCCCTCGCTCGCGCCCCGCGTCCCCCACGGGTGCTTCTGCCATAGCAGCTGCTGTGAACGCCCCCTTCGGGTTCCCGAAAAGTACTTCTATATCCGGCCCCTCTCCTAGTTCGGTGTCTCGGGCTTTGTCTCCAGTCCGGGAGCATATGTCCCTGGTGGGGGGAGGGGGGGAGGAGGGAGAGGAGTACACAGAGGACGAGGAGGAGGGGGAGGAGGAGGAGGATGATGATTACGAGAGTGAGTATACGGAGGACTCACCGATCGCCATCACGCCCAAGCACTTGAGGAAACCAAGAGGAGCGGCAGCAGGAGTAGGAGCAGGAGGAGCAGGAGCAGGAGGAGCAGCAGGAGCGGGAGCAGGGGTGTTGGGGGGGGGGGGTTTAGCGGGGTTGCTGGCCCGAGCCAAGGCTATGAAAGGGGAGGCGGGGGGGGCAGGGGAGGGGCCATCTGGGGGAGGCATGAGTGGGGGAGGGGTGATCACAGCTTCCGGGTCAGTGCCCTCTCTGTCCCCTGCCTCGGCCAAAGGCCCAGAGGCCAAGATCCTGGTGGCAGAAGACAACCCGGTGAGTTGCTTGGCGTGGGGGTGGGTAGGGTATGCCTAGGGGAGGCATGAGTGGGGGAGGGGTGATCGCAGCAGCTGCCGGGTCGGTGCCCTCTCTGTCCCCTGCTTCGGCCAAAGGGCTGGAGGCCAAAGGGCTGGAGGCCAAAGGGCTGGAGGCCAAAGGGCTGGAGGCCAAGATCCTGGTAGGTGAAGGCAATCCGGTGAGTTGCTTTGGGTGCTTGGGATTGTCGGGCGGAGGCAGTAGAGGCAATGAGGAGGGAGCAATTCGATTTGCACTGTCAGAATTGTCTCATCTTGTATCCCTCCCAGGGCTCTGCTTTTGATTGAGTCGACTCAAAAGCTGTCTCGGCTGGTATCCCTCGCACGCCCCCCTCCCTACAACTGCAGGTGAATGAATGTGACTCAAATGCATCCATGTACTGCTGTCCATGCTCGAGTGCCTGGGGCTCAGTCAGAGCAACGGTGGCAAAGAATGGAGTGGAGGCAGAGATGACAGTGACGTGTCTGTTTCTGCTAGTGCTTCGCTTATACTCAAAGCTATTCACTCCCCCCTTTGCTCAGGTGAATGTGATGGTGCTGCTCTCCACGCTCATATGCCTGGGGCTGAAAGCAATGGTGGCGAAGAATGGAGTGGAGGGAGGCAGTAGGGGCAGTGACCTGTGTGTGTGCTAAGCGTCTCTTGCTTGTCTGTTGGCATGAGCACGGGGCGAGGCGAGGATTCCTTGACCCGAGGATCTCCTCCTCGTGCCCCAGCCGTGGCGGATCGAGGAATCCTCGCCGAGGATTTTTCTTAAGAATCCCTCCTCGACCCCCGGGTTTTAGGGGCGAGGATTGGATTCCTCGACTCGAGGCGAGGATTCCTTGACATGGTGGGGGGAGAGCGTTGCATGGAACACTGAGCCCTGCCTTGGTTATTTCGAAATTGCTCTTCCTGCTCTACTCCCCAGGGGTAATTTGACCCTCTCAAGAGACGGTTGCGAAAATCGTTACCGAACCCTGGGCTGCAAATTTCGAAATTGACCCCTCAGAAGGGTCTTGCGAAATTCGTAAGTGACCCCTCAAGAGGGGGCTGCGAAATTCGCAATTGACACCTCGCCAGTAGGGGTTGCGAATTTCGCAATAAAACCCTCTGGATGGATGGGGTTGCGGAAAACCAGATCTGGTTTTCCGGCTCATTCCTGAACCCCCAAGATGCTAGTTGCACGGCAGTGGGTTATGTATACCCCACTCCAAGGTTTCTGGTTAAGCTGTTCTAAATAATAGCATTGGGCGAAATGGGGGCAGCTATCCCTTAGCTAACCCTAATACGAAGGAAAGGGGCTTCGCTGATTCAAAAGTAATTTATGAGCCAAGTCACCAAGATTCAGTTTGTGCCGCACAAAAGTGATGCGAGGAAAAAATCCTCGCCCCTAAAGTGCCGAGGAATTGTGGAGTCCTCGAATCCTCGGCGAGGCGGGGCGAGGATTCCTCGCGAGGAATTTTCCCAGAAAGCCCGCCTCGACCCCCGGAATTTCGAGGTGAGGAAAACCTCGCCTCATTGCTCATGCCTACTTGTCTGCCCCTGCATTCTCTTTCAGCGCCAGGTGAATGTGATGGTGCTGCTGTCAATGCTCAAGCGCCTGGGGCTGTGAGCAACGGTGGCAACGAATGGAGGCAGTGAGGACAGGGACCTATTTCTACTAGTACTTCGCTCGTGTTAAGCGCTTCACTCCCCCCTTGCGCAGGTGAATGTGATGGCGCTGCTCTCCATGCTCATATGCCTGGGGCTCAGAGCAGCAATGGCAAGGGATGGGGTGCCTGTTTTTGCTAGTGTGTCGCTCATGCTGAACTCTTCACTCCCCCCTTGCTCAGGTCAACGTGATGGTGCTGCTCTCTATGCTCAAGCGCCTGGGGCTGCGAGCAACGGTGGCGAAGAATGGGGTCGAGGCAGTAGAGACAGTGAGGCGGGAGCGGTTTGACCTGCTGCTGTCGGACCTATGTATGCCGCTGATGGACGGCCTGCAGGTGCGTTGACTCCTGTTGACTCTGGTTGACTTGTATGTGTTGACTCGCGTTGACTTCCTTGTTGAGAGCAACGGTGGCGAACAATGGGGTGGATGCAGTGGAGGCAGTGGTGGCAGTGAGGCGGGAGCGGTTTGACTTGCTGCTGTCAGACCTCTGCATTAGAGATGGTTATATCGCATCGCATCGTGCGATATAATAACGCATATATCGCAAAAATGCGATAGCGATATTATATTTTCCAAAAAAAATATCGCGCGATGCGATGCGATGTAAATCGTGCGATATTTTTATATCGCGTTTATATCGCGGGTTTCCCCCTGCGATATTATTACGATATGCGATATGTTCATACGCGGGCGATATTTAATATCGCGTGCGATATATGTGCGATGTATGTTCGATATCTGTGCGATATCTATGCGATATCCGTGCGATATTTTAATATCGCATGTTTTTTTTAGGTGGCAATCCGGTTTTTTGGAGCCCTGGATGAAGCGCGATGCGATATTATATCGCATTTTCAAATGCGATATAATCATATATCGCACCTGAATATGCGATATCGGGTTTCCAAAATTTATATCGCAGCGATGCGATATAGTATCGCGGCGATGCGATATTAATCGCTATCGCAGCCAGTGCGATGCGATCGCATCGCACTTTAACCATGTCTACTCTACTCTGCATGCCGCTAATGGACGGGCTGCAGGTGGGTTGACTTTCATTGACTTGTGTTGACTTCCGTTGACTTCTGTGAATAGGGTGGACTGAAATTGAGGGTTCTCAGAGGTATAGGCAGTGAGGGAGCGGTTTGACCTGCTGCTGTCGGATCTCTACATCCCTGTTGTCCTGTCCCTTATCAATCCGTGTCGTATCAGTCGCTTCTCCAATCCGTATCCCAAACCACAGCCAGGCAGCCTACCTCATCTGGAAGTACGAGAGGACGGGGGTATATCCAGAAGAGGTGGAGAGGGCCAAGCACAGAGGAGTGCCCACAAAGAAGTAGAATTTGTGTATGTGTTGCTCCCTCCATTGTCTGTTTTGACCCATATTTCAAACAGGCAGCTTATTTTATCTGGCAATACGAGAGGAGAGGGGTGTACCGAGAGTAGGCTTGAGCATGAACCCGACCCGACCCGACCCGACCCGACTTTGACCTACCCGATGTCGGGTTCGGGTCGGGTCGGGTCGGGTCAAGTCGGGTCGGAGTTCAGGAAATGTCAACCCGACCCGTGTTTAATAGGTCGGGTTCTACCTAACCCGATTTCGGGTCGGGTCGGGTCGGGTTGGCATAGGGGCAGGGACGGGTAATAAGCCGACCCGACGGGTCGGGTTTTGTCGGTCGGGTCGGGTCGGGTCGGGTACCCGAGGGTCGGGTCAACCTTCTGCAAATGTCGACCCGACCCGTCAAAAAGTCGGGTTCGGGTCGGGTTACCCGACCCGACCTGACCCGTTGCTCAAGCCTAACTGAGAGAGGGCGAGTAGAGAGGGCAAGAAACAGGGGAACGCCGGCACGCGATGAGAAATCCTTTTCCCTCTCCCTCTCCTGTCTGTTTTCAACCATATCTCAAGCAGGCCGCTTACTTGATCCGGCAATACGAGAGGACGGGGGTATATCCAGAGGAGGAGGTGGAACGAGCGAAACACAAAGGAGCGCCGGCAGGGGATGAAAAAAATGGTGTTGCCTGGCAACCCCCCTCCGACCTCCCACCGGCCTCCTCCCTGCTCTCGCGCCAAGGGGCCGTCCCCCGCCTGCCCATTATAGCCGTTACCGCCAATGCTCTTAGGGAGGATGAGGAGCGGTGCTATGCGGTGGGGATGGATGGGTTTCTGGGGAAACCAGTGCAGTTTCCGAAACTGAAAGAGGCTATAAGCGAGTTTATTGACATTCCTGGGTCACGGCCCTTGGGAGCTGCTGCTATTGCCGGTGGCAGTGGGGTGGGGGGGAGAGGGGGAGTTGGACCATCTATCCCCCAATTGGGGGCAGCAGGAGGGTTAGTATCCATGGGAAGTGGGGTAGCAGCGCTCCTAGCAGGCATTCCCCCACAAACGGCCCCTTCGAAGCTCTCGGGCGGCGTTCAGCGTCTCGTAGTGCCCGCCCGCAGCAGCTACAGCGGGTCTGGGTCGATCAGCGGGAGCATGACAGAAGCAGGGGATGAGGAGGATTATGAGGAGGGGGGGGGGAGTTTGGAGAGGACGATTACGATGGGGAATATGACTATGAGTCTACGGTCTACTCGCCTACGTCAGCAAGACATGCACGAACGCCTGGGGCGGCTAGCACTGCACGCACGCCAGGAGGAGCGAGTATGGCTAGGACCCCTGGCACGACTAGGAGCTTTCGAACTTCGATGTTCTATGATAGGGATGACAGGAGCGTGTATGGGGGCGGGACGAGTGTGTACGGGGGGGCGGAGAGTGTGTATGGGGGCGCGGCTAGCAGCGTGGGGGGATACAGCAGAGCCACTGGTGTGACAGGTGTTACAGGCGTAACGGGTGTTACAGGCGTAACGGGTGTTACAGGCGTAACGGGTGTTACAGGCGTAACGGGTGTTACAGGCGTAACGGGTGTTACGGGTGTAACGGGGACGATGAGAGGTGGGGGAGGGAGGGCCATGTCGAGACAGGAAGCAGCAGCAAGAGAGTCAGCTATGCGAGAGGCTTACAATAGGTACTTTCTCAACGCTGGTCTGCCCCCTAGCACGGCTGCTGCTGCAGCGGCAGCAGCCGTAGCAGCAGCCTCAACTGCTGCAGCCCGTGCCAGTGCCACCGGTGCTGGTGGCTCCCGTGCTGGGAGTGGCGCTTTCCCCAGAAATCGGTCGATCGCCGAGCCGTCCTTCCTACGTGTCTGGGAGGTCTTCTGGGGACGAGCTCTCGATCTATTCGAAAACCACCGGAGGGGGGGGAGGGAGGGGAGGGATGGGCACAGTAACAGGCACCAGCAGCACCACAGGGAGTGAGAGTGGGAGTGGTAGTGGGAGTGGGTCAGATGCGAGCTATGAGACGGGCACGGGAACTGCTGAGTTGAATGCTGAGGCTCAGCGAGTGGTGACGCTGCGAGGGGGAACGGCCCTGGGGGGAGGGGGGGTGGGAGGAGTGGGGGGCATGGGAGGGATGGGAGGAGGGATGGGGGGGATGGGAGGGATGGGCGGGTTACGGGGGATGGGAGGGGTGGGAGGGGCAGGCTTGGCAGGAGTAGGAGCAGCAGGGGGGTTGTCAGGGGCAACAGCTGCCAATATAGCCGCGCTGCGGTATCTCACAGCCCGTGCAGGTGTTACTGGTGGAGGTGTAACCAGTTACTGGGGCAGGTCTTACTGGGGTAGGTCTTACTGGGGCAGGTCTTACTGGGGTAGGTCTTACTGGGGCTGGAGGTCTGGCAGGGGCTGGAGGTCTGGCAGGGGCTGGAAACCCTGCAGGAGCAGCAGGGACGGGGTATATGAATAACAATTACCCGTACCAATACAGGGGCACTGGGGCAGGAATGGGGGGGCCGGGGTCTATAGGAGGGGGAAGCTCGTTGTCCTCTTTCTCTAACCCCCACCGTTTGGCTGCAGGCGGGAGGCTTCTAGGAGGGACTATGGCCTATAATGGAGGTGCTTATAATGCAGCGTTGGGTGGTGGGGGGGGTGTTGGGGGACCGGGAGGGGGTTTGGGAGGGGCAGGAGGCCTGGGAGCAGGTTTGGCAGGAGGTATGGGAGGAGGAATGGGTGGAATGACAGGAGGTTTGGCAGGAGGAGTGGGAGGAGGAATGGGAGGAACAGGAGGAATGGGGGGATTGGGAACAGCAGCAGCAGGAGGGCTAGGTAGAATGGGTGGGATGTCTGGCGCAGCAGCAGCAGCTTCCAACCTCCAGCAGCAGTTGCTGAACGGCTATGGAGGAGGATTGGGAGGAGGATTGGGAGGAGCGGGATTGGCAGGAGGAATGGGAGGGGGGATGGGAGGAGGAATGGGAGGAGCAGGGTTGGGAGGAGGAGTTGGGATGGTAGGAGGAGGGATGGGAGGAGGAGGAATGGGAGGAGGAGGGATGGGAGGAGGAGGGATGGGAGGAGGAGGGATGGGAGGAGGAGGAATGGGAGGAGCAGCAGGGTTTGGAGTGGGCAGCACGAGTAGCAGCAGCATGCACCCAGGAGCGAGGCCAGGAGCCACACTTCCCCCCACCGCTGCTGCAGCTGCCGCTACTGCTGTGGCTGCGGGGAGGAGGAGACCCATAGCTAGTGCGACAGTTGCAGGAAACGGGGGGGCGTTTCTGAGGCAAAATGTGGGCACAGGTGGTAATACTGGTGCTGGTTCTGCTGCTGCTGCTGCTGGTGCTGGTGGTGGTGCTGGTGGTTTTGGTGATGGGGCCTGTGCTGGAGCTGCTGGTGGTGGCTTGGGTGGTGTTGGTGGTGCAAATGGTTTCGGGGCAAGTGGGTTGGGAGGAGGTGGGTTTGGCGGTCAGGCGGCAGGTGGGGCAGCAGGAGGACCATCAGGTGGAATTTCAGGTGGAAATATGGTCCCTCCGCCCCCAGCTGGGGCTTCTCAAGCGCAGCAGCTGCAGTACTTAATTCAGCAGCAGCAGATGCTTCTAGCACAGACGCAGGCGCAGATACAGGCACGGCAGCAGCAGCAGCAGCATCTGCAGCAGCAGCAGCAGTTGCAGCAGCAGCGGCAGCAGCTGCAGCAACAGCAGCAGCAGTTGTTGGCAGCAGGAGGGTTGGGAAGGAATCTAGGGGGTGGTCTGGCTGGTGCTGATGGCGCCGGTGGTGGTGGTGGGTTAATTGCCGGTGGTGTAGGAGCTATGGGGATAAGTGCTGGTGCGCTAAGTGCCGCTGGTTTAAGTGCTGGTGTTGGGGGCCTGGGAGGAGGTGGGTTGGGAGGAGGGTTGATGAATCGAGGAGGAGGAATGGGAGGAATGGGAGCAGGCATGGGAGGAGGAATGGGAGGAGGTATGGGAGGAGGTATGGGAGGAGGATTAGGGAATGCTGCTGCATTGGCTGCTGCACGGGTAGGGGGAGGAGGAGCGGGGGCCCAAGCAAGAAATGGGTTCCAGGGAAGAGGAGGGGTAGGGGACAGAGGAAGAGGAGGGGTAGGGGACAGAGGAATAGGAGGTGGGGGAGCAGCAGCAGCAGGAGGAGGATCAGGAGCAGGGGGGCGGGGCACTGTAGCAGCCATAGTTGCTCCTCAGCGCCGCCCGGACTTCCATACCGGTGCGGTTACCAGCGAGAGCAGGTTTGGCGGGGAGAGCTACAGCGAGAGTGAGAGCACGGACGTCCGGAGCCGCAGCAGGTTCGGCGGAGGTCTGGGAACCGGTGGAGGCTCGGGAATCGGGCAGAGCATGCCGGGGGGGAGCTCCAGGGAAGGGGGTGGGGAGTCTATTTCCTCGTCAATGCTGAAGGGGAGTGTGGGGGCGGGGTTGGGAGGGGTGAACTTGAGGGATGGGGGGTTTGTGAGTCGATATGGGCAGAGCCCCTATCCAAGAGCGGGGACGAGCACAGGTGGGGGGGGAAGGTGGAGCGAGAGCCACACTTCTCGGACCACATCCGCTGTAGGAAGGGATTTGGACCGACGAGGAGGGGGAGGAGGTGGAGGGGGAGGGGGAGGAGGAGGAGGAGGAGGAGGAGAAGGAGGCGGAGTGGGAGGGGGAGGCTACCAGGGAGGCTACCAGGAAGGGTATCAGGGAGGGTACCAGGGAGATTCACAGCCTAGGCTGGTTGCAGGGCAAGCAGTTTCAGCAGCAGCCGCCGCCGCAGCAGCAGCAGCTGCAGCAGCGGCTGCGTCGCAGCGAGCGCTAGCAGCAACGTCCGCCGGAGCTGCAGCTATGGCGGGCCGAGCCGAGGCGGCTCGGGAGGCTCGGGAGGAGGAGCGGACAGAGCGGCGCCGAGCCAAAGCCGCAGCTTCGGCAGCAGCAGGGGCAGGGGTAGGGGTGGGTAGAGAGGGTGGGGGAATCAACGGTGCGGATGGGGGAATGGCGTATCAGAGGGATCGAGAGTCGTTGATTGCATCCAAGATGGAGCTCCAGGAGAGGGCGGTGCAGCGACGATCCAGATTGCAGGCTCCGCAACGGACGGCTGAGATTGGCCAAGGTGCTGGCGGTGGTGGTGCTCGTAACATGGGTTATTGGAATCGAGAATCATACAGTGATTTCAAATAGTCCAGTGAATAAGAATGGCACTGTTGCCATCATGTACAGTATCTACTGCAGTAACAACCACCTTCAACAAGATTGGTCAAGTTGCAGTTTTGAAGATTCTGTCTGGCTGCCTGTTGTGCAGGCCCCCAGATTGGTTTTGGATCACACTGATTGATCAGGGTCTACCTCAAACAAGGGTCGACTAAATTGTCGTAGGGTTGCTGCTGAGCCTTTGTTGTACATTATTTGATTCTATTAACGTTTGCATGCAGACAATTCTGTGCTTTGTTTTAAAACCACAGGCTAAAATAGCAAAGGGGGGGCTTCAAGAGCGCTGCTCTTGAAAGTGGGCACCCTTGAAAAAGACTGGTGTGCTAGTGCGACACTGCCATAAGAAGTTCGGGGCAGACGCGCAGATTTGAACCCCGATATTTCACAGCTACTGGGGGTTGGACGATATGGAAACGCGTGCGACGAGGCGGCGAAGCCAAGCGCGACAGATCGAATCTCCCGCCCAAAAGGCGAGACAAGAAATCTATTGTAACTAGGGCGTGTTTGTCAAACATATTTGTATATGTTATAATAGGCTAGATAGGTGCATGCTCTTAGAGGGTACAACACTTCAACAAAATCAACCTGTATGCCTCATTCTAGTAAACTTTTCTACTCAGATGGTATCACGCGCTAGGATGGGTCCTCCCCGCCCACCCACGCTTCCGCTCTCGACCTAGCCCTAGCCGCCCGTTCCTAGCCGCCCCTTAGCGCCCCGTCAGCCCTGTGCGCCCCACCGGCCCCGTTAGGCCCGTAGGCCCGTTAGCGCCCCGCCGGCCCCGTGCGCCCTCACTGGCCAGCGCGCCCTCTCGGCCACGTTAGCGCCCCGTCGGCCCCGTGCGCTCCGCCTGCCCAGTAGCGCCACGCCGGCCCTTTCGTGCCCCCAAGGCCCCGTTAACGCCCCGTCGGCCTCGTGCGCCCCTCTGGCCCTGCTCGCCCCGCCGGCCCGCTAGTGCCCTTCTGGCCCGTTAGCGCCCTCCCGGCCCCGTTCGAGCCCCGTTGGCCCCGTTAGCGCCTCCCGGCCCCGTTAGTGCCCCGCCGGCTCGTTAGCGCCCAGCCGGCCCGTCAGCGCCCCGCCGGCCCATTAGCGCCCCCCCGGCCCGTTAGCAACTTATCGGCGCCGAGCGCCCCTCTGGCACCACTGGCCCCACCGGCCCCTTAGCGCCCCGACGGCCTGCTCGTGCCCCGCCGGCCCCTTAGCACCCAGCCGGCCCGCTCGCGCCCTCGCCGGCCCTTCCTGCGCCCCGTCGGCCCCGTGTCAGCCGGTCGGCCCGCTAGCCGCCCAGCCAGCCGGCTCCAGCCTCGCCGGCCCCCGTCTCCTCGGCCGCCCGCCGGCCCGTTGAGCCCCCGCGTCGACCCACCGGCACTGGCTCCCTTCAGCGCCAGCCTCCCTGCCGGCTGTCTCCACCGCTCTCCACTGCTCTCCACCGCCCTTCACCGCACTCCACCGCACTCCACCGCACTCCACCGCACTACACCACACTCCACCCCCCTCCACCGCCTCCTCCTCCTGTCCTCCTCATTCTATCAGTGGCCGTCAGCAGCTGCAGCAGTGGCGATGGCGGAGTCACAGCTCCGTCTGGACGCAGAGGGTCGGGCGCTCGACTTTGAGGCGTGGCTCGTCGACCTCCGGCGTCACCTTACAGGTCAGCGCCAGGACGGTCACTCCCTGGCGGTTCATGTCGATGGCCTGCTTTCCTGCCCCCCTCCCCCTGCTGCCCTCCCTGCTTGCCCCGCCTCTGCTGAGCGTGAGGCCTTTTCCGCTGCTGCGCTTGCTCGTGCCGTCTGGGACTCGCGCGACGCTGTCGCCCAGTTGCTAGCAGCCGTGCGCTCCCGATGTCTGAGCGTCCTCACTTCACTACTGTAGCGAACGCCCAAGCCTTCCTAGATGCTGTCATTGCCCGCTATTCCATCCCCGCCACTACCTCTGCCGGTTGCCTGATCCTCCCCATGCTGTTCCCTAATCTTGCGTCCTTCCCCACTGTCGTCGACTTTGCCACGCACCTCAGCGCGCTTGAGACGAGCTACCGTGCTGCTAGCACTGAGACACAGCTCATTGCCTTCCCGCCGCCGTTCTGCGCAACCCTTTATCTCATCGCCACGCGCCTCCTTGGCCGCCTAGCCGCAGCCCGCGACCACTTCCTTAGTCAGCACCCGGGTGACCTCACTCTCACTGCCTTTGTCACTGTCCCGTCTGAGATAGAGACCCGCCAGCGCAGTATCGCTCAGTCCAGAAGTACTGTGGCGGTACCTATCTTTCAGGGCTGTGCTCCTTCCCAGTGCACTTACTCTGACGTGTGAGAAACTCAAGTGATGATTGTATTAGAAAAAGAGTGGGTATACATAGGTGAGGAGTAGGAGGGAGGGGGGGGGTTTGGTTGGGAGGTGACCACGATTATTGGTGACCCCAATGAGTTGAGTTGGCCAACTTATTGGGGGTCCAATGATCCTAGCTAAGATTATTGGTGGGTCCAATAATCTTGGTTGGGATTATTGGGGGTTCCAATAATTGGGAGCCCAACCAATTTAAAAAACCCAACAAGGTTGGGAACCCAACCCCCAACTTGGGTGTATACACCTTAGTGAGGGGCTTATAAGTACCTAAGACAATGAAACGATGTAGGCTAATAGAATGAAGGGAGAATATTCTAACACAACCCCTTAGCCTACAGAGTGCCATAAGTCTTGGGAAGGTGAGGAGAAGCAACCCCTGAATCAGGTAGTCCCCTGTGAGGGAGGGGCAAGACCCAGAAGGCGAAGGAGAGCCGCATGGGGACGACGAGGAAGGGCCTTGATGAAGATGTCTGCAAGGTTGGCTGAAGAGTCAATCTTGCGCACGGTGAGGTGTCCAGCCTGGACGAGCTCACGAACGGAGTAGTGTCGAAGCTCGATGTGTTTGGAGCGACCATGGAAAACGGCTTCCTTTGTGAGGTGGATAGTACTGGCATTGTCGCACCAGATGGTGGGACAGGGCTGGGGAGCATCCAGCTCAGCGAGGAGGAAGCTGAGCCACCGTGCCTCCTGGGCCGCCATGGTGACGGCGTAGAGCTCTGCTTCGCAGGAGGAGAGAACGATCGAGGAGGAGCGGGTGGAGCGCCAGGAAATGAGGCCGCTCCCGAGGGAGAAACCATACCCCTGTGAGATGCGACGATCTGGCTGAGAATCCGCCCAAGAGGTTATGGTTTCACAGTGAACTGAGGAGGGGTGGGGCCACCCAAGGTGAGGACATAGTCCTTGGTGCCTTTGATGTAGCGGAGAACGCGCTTGGCCGCTTGCCAGTGCTCAGGAGTGTGTTAGCCGGTGCCGAAAAAGCGGGCCAGGACACTGATAGGGTAGGCGAAGTTGGGGCGGGTGCACATCATCGCGTACATCAGGGACTCGACCAGCTCAGCGTAAGGACTGGTGGAGGAACCGTGGGTGGATGTCGGCGAGAGCTGGTGGCCGACTTGGAGGGGTGTGGAGACGGGTTTGGCCGTGGCCATCTTGAAGCGTTCAAGGACCTTCTCGAGGTAGAATGCCTGAGAGAGGGAGATGGTCCTGGCCGCACGATCGCGAGAAATCTCCATCCCGAGGTAGTGGCGGACCTCCCCCAGGTCCTTACAGAGGAGGCGCTTCTGCAGCTCATCCTTGACCTGTTGTAGGTCTGCTTCGTTGTGAGCGGCAAGAAGCATGTCGTCGACGTAGACGAGGATGTAGAAGGGGGAGGGGGAGGTGCGCAAGAAGAGGCAGGAGGAAGCCTGGGAAAGGCAAAAACCAAGAGCACGGAGAGTGCTCGAGAGCTTGGCATGCCATTCCCGAGGAGCTTGCTTGAGGCCGTAGACCGGGCGGCAAAGTTCCCAAACGGTGTTGGGAGGGAAAGGGAGGTGCCAGCCCTCAGGACGCTCCATGAAGATGCGCTCATGGAGTTCACCTTGGAGAAATGCCGCGGTGACATCCATCGAGTGCAGGATCATGCCGCGCCGGCCGACGAAGTCCAAGAACACGCGGACGACAGGGGGAGTGGCGGTCGGCGAGTAGGTGTCAAGTCATGGCCATACCGCTGCGTGAATCCTTTGGCGCAGTAGCGGGCCTTATACATCGGGTCGCCGCCAGGGAGGAGCTTGACCCGAAATACCCATTTGCCCTTGACCACGTTGTGGTTGAGAGGGCGGGGTACGTCGATGAAGGTGCCGTTGCGGACAAAGGCCTCATTCTCTTTGAGGACTGCCTTGCCCCAATGAGGGTGGTCGGGGCATGTCATAGCTTCGTGATAATCTCCTGGCTCGAAGATGATGGGCGCGCCGGAGAAGACAAGTACCGGGGCGCCGGTCATGCTGAAGGCGACTGCTTGGGTGTTGGAGAAAAGGTGGAGGCGAAGAAATTCGCCATGGGAGTCTTCGATGAGGAGGGGAGAGAAAGGAGGAGGAAGGGAGGGTGGTGTTGCAAGACTGCTGCGCTGCTGAGGGGGGAGGCTGCGACACGGCGACTCTGCGACTCGGCTGCACGGCTGCTTGACCGGGGCAACTGCTGCGGCGGATCCTGACGCCGCGGGTGCGGCGACCGGGGCAGGCACTGGTGCGGCGGCGGGAGCTGCTGCGGCGGGTGCGGAGGTGGAAGCAGAGGGTGCTGGAGCGGGTGCCTTTGCCTGAGGGGAGGGAGGGGCTAAGGGCGGACCAAAGAGGGGATCCATGGACCGAGTATGAGGGCGGTGGCGAAGGACAAGGGGAGAAGACACCTAGGGGGGTGGAGGAGGAGGTGGGGGAGATGGGGGAGGACGGGGGGAAGGAGGTGGAGGGGGAGGAGGTGGGGAGAAGGGGGAGGATGGAGCGGAAGCGGAGTGAGAGGGAGAGGGGGGAGTACTGGGTCAAGGATGTCACCTGAGGAAGATGAGGAGGGAGCAGATTCGGGAGGAAGAGGTGCTGGGGGTGGGGGAATAAGAGGGAGAGGGGGGAGGAGGGGGGGGGTGACAGTGTCAGAGGGGATGAAGGGGCGAGGAGGAATGGTGAGTGGGTCAGGTGAGGCAGGAGAGGTGTAGTACGGGGAGGATTTGTCAATGATGACGTCCCGACTACGAATGAGGCGACCTGAGGGGGGATGAAGGAACAGGTAGTCAGGGGAGGAGGTGTTGTGACCAAGGAATACACAGGGTAGACTCTTGGAGGCGAGCTTCCCTGCTGTGCGTGAGCGGTCGGCCGGGTGTATGAGAACATACGCCCTGGAACCCCAGACGCGCAGGGGGGAGACGTCGGGTTTAGTTGACGTCAACAGCTCGGTGGGGGTGGTGGAGGGGAGGAGAGGGTGGGGATACAGGTTAGTGAGGAGGACGGCGTGGAGAAGAGCATAACCCCAGAGAGAAGGCGGGCAGGAGGCGTGAACGAGAAGACACCTGGCGGTCTTTGTAACTTCTCGAACACGAGCTTCTGCCACGCCATTCTGCTGAGGGGAGTGAGGGAGGGTGTAAGTGTGGTGAATACCATGGGTGGAGAAATAGGAAGAGAGATGGTGATTGAGGAATTCACCGCCGCCATCGGAATGGAAGCGGCGAACGGGACGACCGAAGTGGGTGCGCGCCTGCTCGGCCCAAGCGATGATAAAGGCCGGTGCCTCGGCCTTCGTGCGAAGGAGGGAGACCGAGGTGTATCGTGAGCGGTCATCGACTAGGACGAGGAGGTAGCGGTGCCCTTGATGGGTGGGGGAGGGGTTGGGGCCCCAGAGATCCATGTGGACAAGATCCAGGAGCTCTGGGGCGCATGAAGGGTGACTTTTATGAGGAAGCTGCTTGAGCTTGCTCTGGACACAGATGGTGCAAGGGGGGGCGGGGGAGGGAGGGAGTGGGGGGAGAGTGAGGGGAAGACCATTGAGGAGTCCGGAGGCAACGGCCTTATGCAGGGTGGCAAAGTTGGGGTGACCTAGGCGGTGGTGGAGGAGGATGGCAGGATGTGTAAGATCACGCCAATGGCACTGAGATGGGGGGGGAGTAGGAGGGGCGGGAGGGGAGGTGGGGGGAGGTTGCGGAGGAAAGAGGGGAGGGGGGAGGGGGGGATGGTGGAGGCAGTGTGACAGGCTGATGGACGGGGAGTGTGAAGGGTGTACATGCGAGTGCGAGGACACATGGGAACACGGACGATGAAATGACCCGTGGATGAGTGAAATAGGTCACAGTGGGTGGCGTGGCCGGGGTAAATTGTTGTGACCCCGGTCCGTTGAAGTGCACCTTGGGAGACAAGGTTAGTGCGAAGGGAGGGGACATGGAAGCCAGTTACTGAACCTGAGGGGAAGAGGGGGCAAGGAAGAGTGGAGGTATGTCGCTCTCCCCTTCCCAACTCCCTCATCATTTGCCGCCTCCTCGACGGTCTCACACCCATGTACGAGGCCCGCCGCGTGGCGTTTAATGAGGTTCATGCCAGCTTCCCACCCGACTCCGCCTATGTAGCGGCATGGATTCTGAAAACTGAAGCGGAGCTTCTCCGCCAGTCTCCTCCGACGGCTCATGCTGCCCAAGCAAAAGGAGGACGTGGTGCTGGCCGTGACGAGGCGGTACTTCGGCGGGACGATCGGATGGTGGACGTGGCGGGGGGCGCAGTGGAGGACGCGGGGGTAGTAGTGGTTCCAACAGCATCGGCGGCTTCTCCCCATGTCAGTATCTCATCCGCAATGGCCCCAACAAGGGTAAGCGCTGCCTCCAAACCACCCATGCCACCACTACATGTTTCAAGGCCCTCACTGATGAGTGGCTTGATCGAAGCAACACGGGCACGCCCCCTCGCTGGTCCGCTATCACTCCACCTCCCACTCCCTTTGATGTTCGTACCCTCCCCGCCTATCAGCCCTCCTCTACCTCTCTCCACCACATCCTCGCACAGCACCTCCCTCCACAGATCCTCCAGCAGGTCACGCCCCTCCTTCCGTCCCCGCAGCCGCAGCAGACTCGGCAGCCGCAGCAGATCCAGCAGCCGCAACAGTCCCAGCAGCAGCCGCAGCAGCTCCTGCAGCAGCTCCTCCAACAGCTGCTACAGTCTCAGCAGCACCAGCAGTCTCAGCAGCAGCCCTCCCCTCCCTCCGCCTGGAGCTCCGGCCTCTCTGCTCCTGCTCCTCCTGTGCAGACCCCCACCGGACCTCCTGGCTTTACCCCATTTCCCTCTCCTGGCTTCATCAACCAGGTTAGCCATGCTTCTCTTGCTATTCCTCCAATGTATCCCGAGTCTATTAATGAAACCTCCTTCCAGTACTCCGTGTCTCACCCCACTCCTCCTTCCATTGAGTTTGTCATTGACAGCGGCGCCAGTGTTACAGTCCTTTGTGACGCTGGTGCCCTCACCCCCCTCCCTAACCCCTCCACCATCATTGGAGCCGATTCTACTTTCTGCAAAACGCCTTGCAGAAAGTAGAATCGGCTCATGCGGTTACATAGGCGGAGTCGGGTGGGAAGCTGGCGTGGACATCATTGAACGCCACGCGACGGGCATCGTACATGGGTGTGAGGCTGTCGAGGAGGCGGCAAACGATGAGGGAGTCGGGAAGGGGAGAGTGACGATCGGCAAGGCGTTTGGCAGTGGTGAGGAGGCGGCGCGTGAAGGAGAGGGCGTTGGGGCAGGAGTCGAGGTTGATGTCGAGGAAGGCGCGGTGGAGCGCTAGGAGAGAGTTGGTGTCCTGGAGGTCATAGGTGGCACATAGCTCTTTCCAGAACTCGGGAGTGGAGGAGGGGGTAATTTTGCGTTTGAGGGAGGAGGGAACGCATGCAGACAGGATAGCGAGACATTTGCAGTTGGCAATGTTCCAGGCAGAGTGGCGACGACGGTACTCACGAAAGTCATCTGCATACTTTGCCGTGGCGTCCTTGTGCTGCTGGAGAAGTGTGTTGGCAGCGTCTTGCGCAGCTTGCTCTGCGTCATACGCGTGCTGGAGGAGAGTGTACTCCGCAAAGTCCTTGTCATACTGGTGCTGCACGCGAGCCCATCGATCAGGGTCATCGGTGTAGACCAGTGGGGAGGGCTTGGTGGGGGCCGGTCCCGAGGGGGGTGGAGGTGGGGCGGGAGGTGCAGGGGAGACATTAGCAGGACGCTCTGGGGGCTGCCCTGCGTCAGTGCCAAGGAGAATGTCGAGGAGGCAGTAATCGTTGATGATTGCGGATCCGAGGACATTTGTGAGGCTTTGGGCAAAGGTAGCCCAGTAGACAGGGACAGCGTCGTCGATGAGCTCGAGGACGTCGATGGTGGAGATGTCGACGGCGAGTGCTTCGGTGGTCATGGTGGAATTGCGGGTGCTGATGCCGTTGCTGCTGGGGATGAGGGGAGAGGGGAGAAGGAGGAGGGAGGGGAGGGGGCGAAATATGGCTGCTGCAGATGAGGCGGTTGCTGCCGCTGGTGGGAGGAGGAAGGGGAGGAGGAGGAGGTGGAGGGGGGAGATGCGGCTGCTGCGGCTGATGAGGGGAGTGGGGAGGAGGTCGAGGGCGGCAGAGGGTGCGGCGGCGGCTGCTGATGCGGCGACTGCGGCTGATTGAGGGGGGGGGGGGGGGGGGGGGGGGCGGCTGGTGCTGTTGGTGGGGAAGGAGGAGAGGAAGGGAGGGAGGAAGGGGGGAGGAGGAGAGGAAGGGAGGGAGGAAGGGGGGAGGAGGAGAGGAAGGGAGGGAGGAAGGGGGGGAGGAGGAGAGGATGGGAGGGAGGAAGGGGGGGGGGAGGAGGAAAAAGGCGGGTGCGCGGTGCGCAACCTTTGGCGGGCGCCGACGCGAATGGCGACGATCGGCAGCTGTGGGCAATTGTGTGCGGTGCACGCCGGCACAGAGGTCAGCCCGGCCGAATCCCGCTTGTTAGGCGGGGGCGCCGGGACTGCACAAAGGGGGAGGAGGCGACGGAGTGCGGAGGAGACGGAGTGTCGAAATATGGCGGGAGGGCCGCGTCAAGATGGTGCGGGAGCGCCGCGTCAAATCGCGGCGGAACGTCACGCCGAAATGCGACCGAGTGCCCGCGTCGAGATGCGGCCAAGCGCCGCGTCGAGATGCGGCCGAGCGCCGCGTCGCAATGCGGCCGAGCGCCGCGTCGCAATGCGGCCGAGCGCCGCGTTGCAATGCGGCAGGAGCACCGCGTCGAAAATGCGGCTAGAGCGCCGCGTCGAAATGCGGCAAGAGCGCCGCGCGAAAACGTAGCGATTAAGGGCGCGAGGAGAGGCGCTTAAGGGCGCGGGGAGGGGCGCTTATGGGCGCGGGGAGGGGCGCTTATGGGCGCGGGGAGGGGCGCTTATGGGCGCGGGGAGGGGCGCTTATGGGCGCGGGAAGGGGCACTTAACGGCACGGAGAGGGGCGCTTATGGGCGCGGGGAGGGGCTCGTTGGGCGCGAGGTGGCTAGGGATCGAACCACAGAGAGGCGTGAGCCATAAGCTCTGATACCATGTGAGAAACTCAAGTGATGATTGTATTAGAAAAAGAGTAGGTATACATAGGTGAGGAGTAGGAGGGAGGGGGGGGTTTTGGTTGGGAGGTGACCACGATTATTGCTGACCCCAATAAGTTGAGTTGGCCAACTTATTGGGGGTCCAATGATCCTAGCCAAGATTATTGGTGGGTCCAATAATCTTGGTTGGGATTATTGGGGGTTCCAATAATTGGGAGCCCAACCAATTTGGGAACCCAACAAGGTTGGGAACCCAACCCCCAACTTGGGTGTATACACCCTAGTGAGGAGCTTATAAGTACCTAAGACAATGAAACGATGTAGGCTAATAGAATGAAGGGAGAATATTATAACATGACGTCTCTGCTGCTGTTGCTGAGACCGCTGCTGCGGCCTCCGCGCAGAAGCGTCCGGGTAAGGGTCGCCGCCCCAACGGGGGTCGAAGTGGGGGGAAGGGGGGTGTCGGTGGGGAGGGTTGGCGACGGTGACGGCGGGGATGGTGGTTCAGATGAGGGGACCGGGGATGGTGCCCCGGAGCAGCCGCAGCAGCAGACGCAGCCTCAGAAGCAGTAAAAGAAGACTCGGCAGCCGCAGCTGCCGCCGTAGTCGTCGCAACAACAGCAGTCGCCATGGGGACCCCCGCCGCCGTGGTGGACTGGCGGTGCTAGTGGCGGTGGTCGTGCGGGGGGCAGGCGCAGCTCAGTAATGGGTGGCAGCTCCAACGCGGTCACCTGCCAGTACTAACTTCAGACCGGCCCTCACCGCGGCACTGTCTGCCTCCGGCCCTACCACGCTGCCGACCGTTGCTACCGCCGACTGGACGACATGTTCCGCCACCTCTTCGGTCCTGCGTCGGACCCTCCGGTCCGATACGCCCTGGCTCGCCGTCGTGTGCCGGTCTTTGAGCTTGACATGGATCAGATTAGGAATGTTGTGTCTGTCATGTATGCTGATGACTCTAGTGTGATTGGACCCTATTACCCAGTGTTGCCTAGTGTAGGTGTGTCCACTGTGTGTAGTCTAGGCTCCCCTGCTGCGTTAGGTGCAGGACCATCTGCCTTGTTTAGCCTAGGCTCCACACTAGCCCCTCCGCCAGCAGCCGCTAGCGCTTCGCTCTCCTTCACGCTTGACTTTGGTGCATCTACTTGCTTCTTCCGCGACCACACTTCTCTTATGCCGCTTGCTGCCCTTGCCACCGTCGCACTTGCAGACCCCTCCTCCGATCCGCTAGTTGCCCGTGGATCCACCACCCTTCCTAGTCCGGCGGCAACCTCGGGCACTCTTACAGGCCTACACATCCCCTCGTTCTCTAGGAACCTAGTTGGTGTCGGCTGTCTTCAGGACCTCGGCGTCACCACTTCGCTCCCTGGTCACGAGCGGTACGATGTCTATACCAAGGCCGCCTCAGGTGCCCCCCTTGCGATGTTCCCATGGGACCCGGAGTCTGGCCTGTTTACGCTGGACAATGCGTCCCCCCCGGTGAGGACGTCCCCCCAGGTAGCGACGGCTTGCTCGTGTCGGTCGCTCACTCACCCATCGTTGCTGTGGCACCACCGCCTAAGTCACCCTGCACTCCTGCGTCTGCGTCACATGTCATAGCACGGTCTTGTCCTAGGTCTCCGTGCATCGCTCCCTTCCCTCCCTCCCTCATCTGCGACGCCGTGCACGCCCTGCGTCAAGGGCCGGCTGCGCCACGCTCCTCAACCCTCCTCGCTTCGCCCATCCACCGCACCACTCCAGACACTGCACCTGGACGTCTGGGAACCTGCCCTCGTCCCTGGGCCGCGTTGAGAGCGCTACTTCTTGGTGCTTGTCGACGACTATACGCGTTACACCACGGTTTTCGCTCTGGATCGGAAGGCCGACGTGCCTGACGTTCTTATCTCGTGGGTCGTAGCTGCGCGAGTCCCTTTCTTGTCCACGGTCCTATGTTTCCTCCGCCGGACTTGTCCCCGACCCGTTTTCCCCCTCGTCTCCCCCCTGTTTCTCCTCCTCTTTCTCCTGACCCGACACCTCCGCCTCACGTCTGGTCTCGCTGTCCCTCTCGTGCTCGTCTTGTCTCTCCTGTTTCCGTGTTCTCACCCTATGTTGCTTCATTCCCACGCGTCTCATTCTCCCCTCCTCCCCTCTCCTCCTCTGTCGTCGCTCTCTATCGTGCCTCCCCCTCTGTCTGACTACCTACGTGCTGTGCGTCCTCTTGTTTCCTTGGGTCCTTACCTCCCTCATTACCGACCTGTCTGTTCCTATCTCGAGTCTTGACGCTCTTGTCGCTGCTGTCACTAACTTCGCCTCTACCCCCCGCCTTGACCACGCCACAGCTCTAGTCTCTGGTACTGCCTGCCCTCCATTCGTTGGGGGTGCTCCTGCCCTTGGCAGTGACGTCCTAGAGGACAGGCAGTATGAGCTTGCTTTCCTGTCCGAGGCTGCTCCCCATCTCTGTTCCATGCTGCTAGTCCCTGAGGGTGACCCAGACGCCTTTGACATCCCGACCCCTCGCACTTACGCTGAGGCGCCTTCGGGACCTTGGGCCTCTCAGTGGATAGCTGCCATGGAGCCTGCATCTTGGAGATCCACCGGCACCTACGTCGACGCGGTTCCCCCACTTGGGGTGAACGTAGTCGATGGCCGCTGTCTCTTCAAGGTGAAGCGCCCTCCTAGAGAGCCTCCTGTGTTCAAGGCGCGCTACGTGGCTAGAGGTTTCAGTCAGTGTGAGGGGGTGGACATCTTTCAGACCTTCGCCCCGACCCTGAAAATGACTACTCTTCGGGCGCAGCTACACGAAGCATCACAGTGTGACTACGAGCTTCACTTCCTCGACTTCTCCACAGCGTTTCTTCAGGGCAGTCTACACGAGCAGATCTACCTGCGCCATTTGCAGGGCTTCACCGGTACCTTCCCTCTTGGGACCCAGTGGCTTCTCCGGCGCCCGGTCTACGGCCTGCGACAGGTGCCCCGTCAGTGGCACGACACTCTGCGTGCTATGCTAGCTGACCTGCAGTTCTTTCCGTCCTCTGCAGACCCCTCGCTCTTCGTTCGTGCTGGCCAGACTCTGTTCTACATCCTTGTCTACGTAGACGACCTGGTCTTTGCTACTGCAGACAGAGACGAACTGGCCACCGTGAAGGCACAGCTGCTGAAGAGACACACCTGCACTGACCTAGGAGAGCTGCGCCGCTACCTTGGCCTACAGGTCTCCAGGGACAGAGCAGCGTGCCCCATCACTCTCATACAGTCACAATTGGTGCGCCAGGTCCTTCAGAGGATCGGTCTTCAGTTCTCCTCAGCACAGCCCACACCTCTTCCAGTAGACCACAGGCTCTCAGCTCTAGTTCCCAAGGAGTCAGTAGAGCCCAGTGGTCCTTACGCAGAGCTGGTGGGTTGCCTCATGTACCTGATGACTTGCACTCGTCCAGATCTCGCATACTCTCTCAGCATCCTGTCTTGCTTTGTGGCCACAGGCAGACACCGACCACAGCACTGGTCGGCCGCTACGAGGGTTTTGCATTATCTAGCAAGTACATCGGGCATGGGGCTAGTGCTGGGAGGATGCAGGCCAGTGGTCCTTACTGGGCACACAGACGCTTTTTGGGCAGACGACGCTTAGACCCTCAGGTCCTCCCAAGGCTACTGTTTTAGCCCTGGTGCAGGCTCCATCTCGTTGAGGTCCACCCGCTCCTCGTCTGTTGCCCAGTCTAGCTGTGAGGCTGAGATTTACGCCGGTGCCATGGAGGCACAGGAGCTCCTCTGGCTGACTTTCTTGCTCACAGACTTAGGTGAGCGGCCTAGCTTTGCCTCGGTCCTGTACGCTGACAACAGGGCCATGATCCTCCTCTATCAAGAGCCTCGACTTGAGGGAAGAGCGAAGCACATCCAGCTGCGGTACTTCCTCCTACGCGAGCTTCAGCAGCGCCGCCAGGCCCACGTAGTACACTTGGCCTCCAGTGCCAACACAGCTGATATCTTTACGAAGGCGCTTGCGCCTAAAGATCATCAGCGGCACTGTGTACAGCTTGGTCTAGTTCGTGTAGCTTCTCATTTGCTAGGAACGTGATTGTGTACTCCTTTTATATTCTCTTCACTGGCCTTGTGGCTTCTGTCCATGTGGCTGGACTAGTAGTACCGCCCTGGGTTGCTCTTGTTTAGCTTGTACTCTTGCTGACTGGTCTTCAGACCCTTGCCTCAGAGGCTGGACTAGTAGTGCCACCCTGAGCTGTGTGTCGATTTCTAAGCACTGCCCCTCATCTAGCCTAGGGGGTGTGTCAAACATATTTGTATATATTGTAATAGGCTAGATAGGTGCATGCTCTTAGAGGGTACAATACTTTAACAAAATCAACATGTATGCCTCATTCTAGTAAACCAAACCAAGTTATGCGAATGGGTAAGTTCTGACAAAACATTCGTAGAGAGGGGACATTCTTGCTTCAATATGCGTGAAGTGAGAACGGGGCTCCGTTGAGGTTGACTTCAAAAGGCCTTGTGGAACCTCGACACTCATTTGTAAAACATAAATGGCCTGTCACTCGAACCTTGGAAAATATTAAAAATGGCATTTAACACTATCAACATTATAATGGACTAATATGCACAATCCATTTTGCACCTCTGGCTTCTTTAGAGAGAAACAAGGCGACGAATTGTTGCAAAATCATGCCATGAAAATATGTGACTGTAGCGTACAATATCCCTACTTGCATCATTCACATATGTTGAAATGGCAGTACGGGCAACATTCTCGGCACTGGTGGCAGCATAGATTATTGCAGCATTATCGGCAGTGCTGGCATAGCCTCTGGCTTTAGCTGCCATTTCCAAGCCGGCCATGTGTCTCCGTGCTTGTCCTCACGCCACCTCCTGCTTGCACAATCTGGCTGTTCCTCCTGGTCTTCCTCTCCGTGCCTCCCCCCCCCCCCCCCCCCCCCCCCCTCTCTCTCTCTCTCTCTCTCTCTCTCTCTCTCTCTCTCTCTCTCTCTCTCTCTCTCTCTCTCTCTCTCTCTCTCTCTCTCTCCCTCTCTCGAGGCTCTCTCTAGTGAAATACAGGGTAAATGGCAGGTGACGAGAGTCTGCATAGGGCCACGGACGAGCACCTGAGCAATGGGGTGAACAGAAGGTTCGAAGGGAAAGTGGTTGAGAGATGGGGAATAGGGATGGCAAAACTGGCAAGGGCATGGGAGCGAAGGTGAGGGCATAATTGAAAAGGGTAGAGGAAGGGAAAGCTTGACAGGGAAGAGAGAAAGGTGAGGGAGGTTGGAGGAAAGGATGGGAGAGGAGAGCGAGGTAGAGAAAGGAAGTCTTTGCATCGACGACAATGGGGCATGGCACAGGAGAGAATGGGGGGACAGCAAAGAGCAGGGGGGCAGCAAGGGGACAGCAAGAGCAGGGGGGCAGCAAGGGGACAGCGAGAGCAGGGGACAGCAGGGCGGCAGTAGATACCGGGAAGAATGGAGGGGCAGGCGAGAGTCGAGGGACAAGTGATTCGGAATTAGGTGAGAGTTCGGATAAAAGGGGCAAGAGGGGTGGGGCTTGGAATGGCAAAAGAATGGCGAGGGAAAGGGTTACGACTTGAGAAGGGGAGGGGGGATTAAGAGGGGGTGAGACTTTGAAAGGGTAGGGAATCTAGGGACGAGGGAGGGGACAGGACGCCTCAGATAACAAGCTGTACAGGCTTGATTCCAAATATTAAACCCATCTTACTGCCAAGCATTCCTCCTCTCCTTGCCCCTTGTTCCCCCTTCCGTTGCCCTTTGTTCCCCCTTCCCTTGCCCTTTGTTCCCCCTTCCCTTGCCCTTTGTTCCCCCTTCCCTTGCTCCTGTTTCCCTTGCCCTTTGTTCCCACTTTTCTTGCCCGTTGTTCCTCCTCCCCTCACCCACCGTTCTCTGGTCTCCCTCGCCCTCCTTTGCTCTCTCCTCCCTCTCCTCTCGTGACCCTCCTAACCACCAATGCTCGTCCCCCCTCTCCCCGCCCTCTCATCTGCCTTCCCTCACCCTCTCCCACACATCTCCTCGCCCTCGGTTATCCCTTTCCTCCCCCTCTTTTCCGCGTCTCTTCGCCCTCTCATCTCCCTCCCCTCACCCTAACATCCGCATCTTCCCCCCACCTCATATGCCTTCCCTCACCCTCTCCTGCTGGTGTCTTCGCCCTCGGTTACCCCCCTTCCACTACCCCTCTCCCGATGTCCCCTCGCCTTCCGTTCTCTACCCTCCTCGCCCTCCCTTGCTCTCTTCTTGCCCTCTCTTCCCCCTCTTGAGGCCCTCCCAACCATCGCTCCACGTCCTCTCATCCGCCTTCCGTCCCCCTGTCCCCGCCATCCTTTCCCCCTCTCCCCGCCATCCTTTCCCCCTCTCCCCGCCTTCCGTCCCCCTCCCCGCCATCCTTTCCCCCTCTCCCCGCCTTCCGTCCCCCTCTCCCCGCCATCCTTTCCCCCCTCCCCGCCTTCCTTCCCCCCTCTCCCCGCCATCCTTCCCCCCTCTCCCCGCCTTCCTTTCCCCCTCTACCCGCCATCCTTTCCCCCTCCCCGCCATCCTTTCCCCCTCTCCCTGCCATCCTTTCCCCCTCTCCCCACCTTCCTTTCCCCCTCTCCCCGCCATCCTTCCCCCCTCTCCCCACCATCCTCTCCCCCTCTCCCCGCCATCCTTTCCCCCTCCCCGCCATCCTTTCCCCCTCTCCCCACCATCGTTTCCCCCTCTCCCTGCCTTGCTGTCCCCCTCTCCCTGCCATCCTTTCCCCCTCTCCCCACCATCCTTTCCCCCTCTCCCCGCCATTTCGCCCTCCCCTCTCCTCGCTTTCCGTTCTCCCTCTCCTTGTCATCCCTTTCCCCCTCTCGTCGCCATCTGTCCCCCCTTTGGTCGCTCCCCGTTCCCCTTCTCCTCGCTATCCGTCCCCCTCTCCTCGCCATCCTTCCCCCCTCTCTTCGATTTCCGTTCCCCCTCTCGCCATCTTTCCCCCCTCTCCCCGCTCCATTCGTCCCTCCCCTCCTCGGTTCCGCGTTCCCCCTCTCCTCGCCATCCATTCCCCCTCACCTCGCCATTCGTCCCCCCTTTTCTCTGTGCTTTCCGTTTCCCCTCTCCTTGCCATCCGTCCCCCTTCTCCTCTCTCCTCCCTTTCTCCTCGCCATCCGTTCCCCCACTCCGCGATTTCCGTTCCCCCACTCATCGCCATCCTTTCTCCCTCTCGTCGATTTCCATTCCCCCTCTCGTCGCCATCTGTTCCCCCTCTCCTCATCATCTGTCTTCCATCGCAAAAAACCTTCATTTCCGTTTCGGGTCTCGGTTTGGATTTTCGGTTCTATCGGGGTTGGGTTTCCGGCCTTTTTTTCCGCAGCCAAACCGCGGCTCGTTTCTGTCAGTTTTCCGTCGGAATTGCCGGAGCGGATATTTTGGGGCGAGGTTCACCCGAAATGTCTCGGAGGCGACGTGACGAATTTGGAGCTTTGACTGGGTTACATCGCCACCTGGTTCGTCAGTTCGCGAGCCGAAATTTTCCGTGCAAATTCAGGCAGTTTGTTCACGTGTGACGCATATGTGTGCGCTTCGGGCTCCCTATACCCCATTTGAAATCACTCCCTCAGTTGAATACTAATCCTGCTGTTTTTTTGCAACGACATGTAATATAGCATTACACTTATTCCGGATTCCTCTATGTATGTACATGTGATACCTATTCTACAGAAAAACACACGATTCATGGAACGAGAGGATCACATGCACGTGGCGCAATATGGCATGGATCGGAACCACATGGTAACCCCCATCGTCCTCACGCCAGCGAAGGCGTTCGCAGCGCGTCGCATCGTCCAACCCTCCAGCGAGCCACAAGCGGACAAATGCCAGATCCTCCCGTTCTCCCCTGCGCTTAAGATGGAAGAGAAGGAACAGCCGGCCATACACCTCCTCTCCATCAAGCAGCAGCGCCACGTTCGTGTCAAACATGTGTATCTCCTATGCTTGCATAGACTGTATAGGGCCATCTCTTAGAGGGTACAACGCTTAGGTATATTCACCTGTACTCTCTCTCTACTTAATCATTCAGTTCTCACTTTGATATGGTATCACGCGTAGGTTAGGATCCCCCACCTACCGCTTCCGCTCCTACCCTCACTAGGCCCCGCCGTGCCCCTCCTGGGCCCTTCGTGCCTCCTAGCCCAGCCGCGCCCCTCCTGGGCCCCGTCGCGCTTCCTAGCCCAGCCGCGCCCCTTCCTGGGCCCTTTCGCGCCTCCTAGCCCTGTCGCGCCCCTCCTGGGCCCCGTCGCGCCTCCTAGCCCAGCCGCGCCCCTCCTGGGCCCTATCACGCCTCCTAGCCCAGTCGCGCCCCTCCTGGGCCCCGTCGCGCCTCCTAGCCCAGCCGCGCCCCTCCTGGGCCCTATCGCGCCTCCTAGCCCAGTCGCGCCCCTCCTGGGCCCCGTCGCGCCTCCTAGCCCAGCCGCGCCCCTCCTGGGCCCTATCGCGCCTCCTCGCCCAGTCGCGCCCCTCCTGGGCCCCGTCGCGCCTCATTGCCCAGTCACGCCCCTCCTGGGCCCTATCGCGCCTCCTAGCCCAGTCGGCCCCGCGCCTGTCCTGCCCCGAGCTGTGTGCGGCCCGCTCGTCGTCACTGCCCCGGCCCTGCATCCTCCCTGGTACTGTCCCTCCTCACCTGCCCCGCACTACACTGCACCGCACCGTGCTGCACCGCACTGCACCGCCCTGCACCGCACTGCACCGCACTGCACCGCCTTGCACCGCACTGCACCGCACTGCACCGCCTTGCACCGCACTGCACTGCACTGCACCGCACTGTACAGTCCTGCACTGCTCCTGATGGCGGCGGAGCTTCGCTTCGACACTGAAGGCCAGCCACTGGAGTTCGAGGCGTGGCTTGCCGACCTCCGCCGCCACCTCACTGGTCATCGGCAGGATGGCCACCCGCTTTCCGCACACCTTGACGGTACGCTCCCCTGCCCAGACCCCCCTGCTGTGCTGCCCACTGACCCCACACCCGCTGAGCGCGAGTCCACTGCAGCCGCTGCCCTTGCACGCTCTGTCTGGCTTTCCCGAGACGCTGTTGCTCAGCTCGATAGATGAGACCTGGCGCGCTGCCTGCACTGATGCACAGCTTAGAGCCCACCAGCCGCCCATGACCTCTACCCTCTACCTGCTTGCCACCCGCCTCCCTGACCGCCTTGCTGCCGCCCGCGACCACTTCCTTAGCATTCACCCCGGTGAGCTCACCCTCACCGACTTCGTAGACACCCTGACTGTTATCGAGACCCGCCACCGCTCCATCGCCCAGGCGAGCGGTACCGTACCGGTCCCTATCTTTCTGGGTTGTGCCCCCGCTCAGTGTACCTTCTCCGACGGCTCTGTCGCTGTGGCTGAGACTGCTGCTGCAGCGCAGTCTCGCTCGGAGAAGGGCCGCTGTCCCAAGGCTGGGCGCGGCGGAGGAGGGGGGGGTGCAGGAGGGGGTGGTGGTGGAGTCGGGTCGTCGGGTGCCGGAGCGGACGAGGGGACCCTGCCCTGTCCAGCTGAGCCGCCGCCTCCGCAGTCGCAGCAGCAGCAGCAGCAGCCGCAGCAGTCGCAGCAGCCGCAGCCTCCGCAGCAGCCGCAGTCGACGAGGCAGGCGAGTGCCCTCTGGTGTGTCCCACGTCACCCCTCTTCCGTCGGTGGTCCCGGTTGAGGAGTCTTCTGACTCTGGTAGTCCTGCGGCGCAGTCCTCGCCGGCTGCCCCTCCCCAGGTGTCCCCTCCTTCACCGCCTCTGCCGCAGCCGTCACCTCAGTCGTCGCCGCCGCAGCAGTCGTTCTCGCTGTCGCAGCCGCCGCCGTCGCAGCACCCGTCCGTTGCCTCTGGGGGTGCTGGTGTTGGAGTGCGTGCTCGTCCCGGTAGCCCTGGTGGTGGTACCGGTCCTCGGGGGGTTTCGGGCCCTGGGGGTGTTCTCTCTGGGGGTGCTGGCGTGGAGTGTGCCGGAGGTCGCCGAGGAGCAGCTTGCGGTCCCGGTGTCGGCGTTGTGCCGCCGCAGCAGCAGTCCCCGCCGGTGTCAGCCCTTCGCCTGCTCGGCCTTCCGTCCCCTGACCCTGCGTCGGTTTCTCCCCGGCCGTCTCCTCCTCTTCCCGTCTACGGCCCTGTGTTCCCTCCGCCGGACTCGTCCCCGGCTCGTTTTCCCCCTAGTTCCCCCCCTAGTCCCCTCCTCTGTCTCCTGACTCGACGCCTCCGTCCCACGTCTGGTCCCGCCGTCCCTCCCGCGCTCGTCCTGTCTCCCCTGTCCCGCGCTCTCATCCTATGTTGCTCCGTTCTCACGCGTCTCGTCCTCCCCTTCTACCATTGCCTCCTCCGTCCTCTCTTACCGTTGCACCTCCTCCTCTGTCCGACTACTTTCGTGCTGCTCGTCCTCTTGTTCCTCGTGTCCTCGCCTCTCTCGTTACCGACCTGTCTGTTCCGGTCTCGTGTCTTGACGCTCTTGTAGCTGCGGTCGCTGACTTCGCCTCTACCCGCCGCCTTGACTACGCCACCGTTCTGGTCTCTGACCCTGCCTGTCCTTCGTCTGTCGGGGGTGCTCCTGCCCTCGGCAGTGACGTCCTGGAGGACCGCCAGTTCGAGCTTGCTTTCCTCTCCGAGGCTGCTCCCCATCTCTGTTCCATGCTGCTAGTACCTGAGGGTGACCCAGACGCTTTCGACATCCCGACCCCTCGCACTTACGCTGAGGCGACCTCGGGACCTTGGGCCTCGCAGTGGATAGCTGCCATGGAGCAGGAGATGGCATCTTGGAGATCCACCGGCACCTTCGTCGACGCAGTTCCCCCGCCTGGGGTGAACGTAGTCGATGGCCGCTGGCTCTTCAAGGTGAAGCGCCCTCCTGGAGAGCCGCCTGTAATCAAGGCGTGCTACGTGGCTAGAGGCTTTAGTCAGCGTGAGGGGGTGGACTTCTTCCAGACCTTCGCTCTGACTCCGAAGATGACTACTCTTCGGGTTCTGTTACACCTAGCTGCTCAGCGTGACTACGAGCTTCACTCCCTCGACTTCTCTACTACCTTCCTTCAGGGCAGTCTACCTGCGTCGCCCTCAGGGCTTTACTGGTACCTTCCCTCCTGGGACCCAGTGGCGCCTGCGGCGCCCCGTCTACGGCCTGCGCCAGGCTCCCCGTGAGTGGCACGACACGCTGCGTGCTACCCTTGCTGACCTGCAGTTCTTTCCGTCTTCTGCAGACCCCTCACTCTTCGTTCGTGCTGGCCAGACCCCGTTCTTCATCCTTGTTCACGTCGACGACCTGGTCTTTGCCACAGCAGACAGAGACGCACGGGCCTCCGTGAAGGCAGAGCTGCTGAAGAGATACACATGCACTGATCTTTGAGAACTGCGCCGTTACCTTGGCTTGCAGATCTCCCAGGACAGAGCAGCGCGCCATTTCGAACAGTGCTATGGAAAAGCAGATGGGCAAAAATGACACTGTTTTATCGGCCACTATCTCTGCACGAAATCAGCCCCATCAAAATATTTAGGAAGCCTTACTTCCCAACACACTCCTCCTTTGGGGACAGGTTCGTGCCGCACCTGCGACCATCAAGAGCTGAGAGGATTTCGCTCTGGAGGATTTTTACAGTCAAATCACAACGGAATCCGCGACTTCGACGATCGAGATCCTCCTTATTCTCAACCTTTGCTGACGTTTCGAATTCGCGCTGTAACTTGCGTCGATGTTTCTGCCCGTTTTTTCCGCTGCTAATGGTAGTTTACATTGCGTTTTTCATCCTGTTCGTTTTTTTCCCATTCGACCCGAGCTTGGAAAAATACGAATACTGTTCTTTGCTGCATAAAACGAGGAGGGTGTTATGTAAAATGCAACCCCCGAAAAGCGGGTGCTCTCCTAAATGCTCCCTATCATAAGCTCTACCCCACATAAACCACCCACGGAGTGACTATGCCGGTGGGTGTTATAAACGAGGGAATACGGTATTATTACGTTGTACATATTTAAATTAACCAATAGTCACATTTGTCTACAGCAGGGCCTCAAGTTGCAGGCTTTTTACCGAGATTTAGGGTAAAATCAGGGCTTTTTGGGGGGGGTGACCCTGATGAGACAGGATTGTTTTAAGAGACAGATTGAATGCGCCAACCCATTTTTGTTTCTGACGTGGTCGTACGGTACTTTCCTAGCCCAATGCTAGCCTTGGTCCCTCTGCGCCTGCTGCCATTGAGAACCCTACCACCGCATAATACTAGGCATATATGGTATTACACACCATGCTTTCTGTGTATAATCATGTTTACTCAGCGTTAAAATTTATAGGGACCCTGATGGATCAGGGAAATTCATTTGGAGAGGCATGAAAATTCATGAGACCAATGTGGGGGGACCCTGAGCTATCAGGGTGCCTCTAAACGAATCTGAGGCCCTGGTCTACAGGTTCACAAATTGCTCGATGGTGTCACCCACATTTCCGCCTGAAATCACGTTGAGCACTGGCCGATCACGCGACTCGAACTTCTGTCGGAAGTTCCATCGAGACTCAACCAGCCCTCAGTCGCCCCACTATTCCGAATTCGGACGGAAGATTGGTACTGTTTTCCGTCGGGATTTGCCCCCCCCAGCTGAGTTCAGCCAAAAGTTCGCCGAGTTTCGACGACGTTGTTTTGTGACATCCAGCGCGCTATCCACGAAGCTTTCACAGCATCGTAAAAAACCTTCATTTCTGTTTCGGGTCTCGGTTTGGATATTTGGTTATCTCTGGATTGTATTTCAGGCCTTCTTTTCCGCAACCAAACCGCGGGCCGGCTCGGTTCTGTCAGTTTTACGTCGGAATTCCCAGAGCGGGAATTTCTGGGCGAGGATCGCCCGAAATGCTTAGCAGGCGACGTGACGAAATTGTATATTTGAATGGGTTACATCGCCACCTGGTTCGTCAGTTCACGAGCAGACATTTTCCGTGCAAACTCTGGCTTTTTTTCTGTGCGTGACCCATACGTGTCCGCTTCGGGCTCCCAATAGCCCATTTGAAAGCACTCCCTCATACTTATTGCCAATACATGTAAAATAGCATCACATTTATTCACGATTCCTATATCTATCTACATGTGATACCTATTCAAAAGAAAAACGCACGAGTCATGGAACGAGAGGATCACATGCACGTGGCGCAAGATGGCATTGATCGGAACTACATGGTAGCCCTCATCGTCCTCCCGCCAGCGAAGGCGCTTGCAGCGCATCGCATCGTCCAACCCTCCAGCGAGCCACAAGCGGACAAATGCCAGATCCTCCCTTTCTCCCCTACGCTTGATGATGCACCACGACGATCTCTGCGAGGGGAATGCTTTCTGCAGCTTGGTGACCAACCTGGTGTTAGGGATTTCACATGTGATTATGACATAAAGATTGGTCCTACCTAGCAGGTGTTGAAATATAGAAAGTGTTCAACATTCACCAGAGTTTCAATCACGTCTAACGCACGGCAAATATGCTCCTTAACAGTTCACATCCAGAAATACCTGAGAGTCAACCCCTCAAGCTGCAGCAGAGAGCCCTCTGTGTGCCCTGGCACACAGCAGCAAAGGAGGTACCACTCCAGGTACAGCCGGAGTGCCTCCATCTCATCCGGCGTCAGCTTGTCCGCCACGATGAAGACGAGGACCTGGAGTTGGGAGTTTCGAGTAGGCAGCACAAGTGGGTACCGACGACAAATGAGATGGGCACAGCAAGCGCATGGGTATGCGCCCAAGCGTGGTGTGGACGGCCGGATGATGTGAAGAAATGGAGGGCATCATAGGTGCAGCAAATGCGTGTGGTTGCTGAGGTGGAAATACCATGGGCAGCGTGTGCGCAACAGAGGAGGGAGGGACAGTTGCACCAAGGGCATTGAGGGAGGTAAAAAAGTCAGAGGGAGATGGGGCATGGCATTGGGAAACACAGAGGGAGATGGGGCATGGTAGTGGGAATCAAAGAGGGAGATGGGGCATGGCTGTGGGAAACACAGAGGGAGATGGGGCATGGCTGTGGGAAACACAGAGGGAGATGGGGCATGGCTGTGGGAAACACAGAGGGAGATGGGGCATGGCTGTGGGAAAAACAGAGGGAGATGGGGCATGGCTGTGGAAAACACAGAGGGAGATGGGGCATGGCGGTGGGAAAAACAGAGGGAGATGGGGCATGGCTGTGGGAAACACAGAGGGAGATGGGGCATGGCTGTGGGAAACACAGAGGGAGATGGGGCATGGCTGTGGGAAACACAGAGGGAGATGGGGCATGGCTGTGGGAAACACAGAGGGAGATGGGGCATGGCTGTGGGAAACACAGAGGGAGATGGGGCATGGCAGTGGGAAAAACAGAGGGGGATGGGGCATGGCTGTGGAAAACACAGAGGGAGATGGGGCATGGCTGTGGGAAACACAGAGGGAGATGGGGCATGGCTGTGGGAAACACAGAGGGAGATGGGGCATGGCTGTGGGAAACACAGAGGGAGATGGGGCATGGCTGTGGAAAACACAGAGGGAGATGGGGCATGGCTGTGGGAAACACAGAGGGAGATGGAGTATGGCGGTGGGAAACACGGAGGGAGATGGGGTAAGGCAGTGGGAAACACAGATGGAGATGGAGTATGGCGGTGGGAAAAACAGAGGGAGATGGGGCATGGCTATGGGAAACACAGAGGGAGATGGGGCATGGCTGTGGAAAACACAGAGGGAGATGGGGCATGGCTGTGGGAAACACAGAGGGAGATGGGGCATGGCTGTGGGAAACACAGAGGGAGATGGGGCATGGCTGTGGGAAACACAGAGGGAGATGGGGCATGGCTGTGGGAAACACAGAGGGAGATGGGGCATGGCTGTGGAAAACACAGAGGGAGATGGGGCATGGCTGTGGGAAACACAGAGGGAGATGGAGTATGGCGGTGGGAAACACGGAGGGAGATGGGGTAAGGCAGTGGGAAACACAGATGGAGATGGAGTATGGCGGTGGGAAAAACAGAGGGAGATGGGGCATGGCTATGGGAAACACAGAGGGAGATGGGGCATGGCGGTGGGAAAAACAGAGGGAGATGGGGCATGGCTGTGGAAAACACAGAGGGAGATGGGGCATGGCTGTGGGAAACACAGAGGGAGATGGGGCATGGCTGTGGGAAACACAGAGGGAGATGGGGCATGGCTGTGGAAAACACAGAGGGAGATGGGGAATGGCTGTGGGACACACAGCGTGTGTACCTGGAGCACGGCGCGGTGCTCGAATGCCGCCAGGTTGGCACCGGTGGCGAAGTACGTCGTCTCCGGGAAGCGGAGGTGGGTGATCCGCGTGTGATCCCGGACGTACGAGAGGCGCCTGGGGGTGGGCATGGGTAGCAAGGGACGACCCGCATCTGAGTGTGTGCAATATCTCGAATCGGGAGACAAGGGCAAAGGGTGGGGTCATGCATACCCGTCAAAAACCCCCAGCTCCCTGGGGAGCTTGGTGCGGATGGCAGCCAGGATGTGGTGCAGGATCCCAAGGTCCGCCTGGTGCATGATGTCTGGCATGATGGCCAGGTAGGGGTTGCTCCAGGGGGCACGCGGGATCTCCCACTTCCAGAGCACGCTCTGCAAAGGCACACCCGGGAATGAGGCGACATAACATGTTGTTGGAGGTCAGGGAAACATGGACTGTGGGGGTGGGGAGCACAAGGCAGGTCGAAAGGGTGTTGGGGGGGACCACGTCGCGCATGGAGTATACCTCGGAGGGGAAGGTGGAGAAGAATGATCCCACGGTCTTCTCCGGATTCGGGGAGAGAGCACGGTGGTTTGCCACAATCCAGCGCTGGTCGGACACCGTGCGGGTGACGTTGGGCGACTGGACCGCCCACAGGTGGTCCTGCACGTGGCAGTGGGACCACCGTTGCACGGAGCAGGGTTTCGGAGAGAACAGAGGTGACAGCGAAATCAGCTAGCCAGGGTGGAGAGTGCGGGGGGGGGATGGAACTGGGTGGGCTTACCTTCTGCGCATAGCAGATGCTGCAGGGTCTCTCCGTCCCGCCCGACAGTGTACCGCTGATCTTCCCGCTCTCAGGATAGTCGCACGCCCACGCATAGAGCCTCGGCTTCACCACCCGCTCCACCCCGTTAGGGTCCTTCAGCAAGAAACCCCTGCCGGAGCCAAGGAGGGGCGAGCAAGGAGAGGGGAAATGCGGAGGTGCGGGCAGGGTAGACAAGGGCATGCAAGGGAGGCATGAGCAAGGAATGCAACGGCTGGTGAAGGAAAGGCAGGGATAGTTAAGGCAGGAAAACCCAGGGCAGGGAAATCCAAGGCAGGGAAATCCTATGCAGGGATAGCAAAGGCAGGGATAGCCAAGGCAGGAATAGCCAAGGCTGGGATAGCCTTGGCAGGGATAGCTAAAGCATGGATAGCCAAGGCAGGGATAGCCAAGGCAGGGATAGCCAAGGCAGGGATAGCCAAGGAAGGGAAATCCAAGGCAGGGAAATTCAAGGCAGGGAAGTACAAGGCAGGGAAAGCGAGGGCTGGGGAAGCCAAGGCATGGAAAGCCAATGCTGGGAAAGGACGCGTGCGGATGGCCAAGAATGCGGACAGGGGCGGATGCGTCGGTGGGAAAGATCGTTCTCACCTCTCCATTCCGGCGAACAGGGGCTCTAGCGCGGTCACCGCGAATCGATCCCACAGCTCGGTCTTCTGCGCCGATGGCATTGAGCGGGGCGGGATGGGGAACGTGCCAAGCAGGCAGTGGCCGGATGTGGCCCATCGCTTCGTCTGTGAGACGTTAGCAAGGGTCATCATCAGCGGGTGGGCCTTCTTCCGGCCGTTCTCGCTCAGATGAGTGACATCGCTGTAGAGGATGACCGCCCCAACGAACGCATCCTCACCGATCTCGGCCTGCCACGATTACACGGGCAACAACGTAGGAAAATGGGGCAGGGAGGATAGGATTGCATGGTGCAGCTGCCTAATATTTGCCGTCAAATGAATGGCATGGGTCCAACGCATGGGACGGTTCATGCATTAGCAGGTGCGGGCATACCTGAGCGTCGTGCCACCATGTGCCCGTGTCTGGGGTGGAAAACTGCCGCTGTCCAGTGGCAGGGTCGCTGTCAATCCGTGGCCGAAGCATGAAGCCCTCCGCATTGTTCGGATTGCCGTAGATGTCAGCAAACGCCTGCGAGAGGAGGCACACGAGGCATACAAGCCAGAGTTAGAGGGGCAAAGGAGGCTTGACAGTGTTGGGGGGCTGGAAATACGCCCCTAGTCACTCACTTGCGAGGCGTCGCGGAGGTGCATGGTCTGCGGCGGCTGGCCCTCGACCTGGAAAGTGACAGTGGACCATCCGCGCCCGAGGCCATCGAGTTGCTCCAGCTCGAATGCTTCCATCTCGCGGACATTGGTGTACTCAGAGAGCACACGCTGGGCCATCTCGGGGTGCATGAACAACTGCAGCAGCCGGTTGACATCAGCGTTGGCCATGCCAATGCGCCCGTTCACCTCCCGCACGAAGTGCAAAAAACGCAGCGCCGCGACGTTCAGCACTGGAGGCTGATCGGCCGTGGCCTGCAGCGGACGTGGAGCGTCTTCGAAGTCCCTGCGGACCTGCTCCTCTGCCCAGAAGCGTTCCTCCTCATCATTCTCCTCGCGGCTGGTGGCAGAGTCGCTTACGGTGGACGAAGTTTCGTCACCGTCGCCCGAATATGAGTCGGACTCAAGGTCTGGCATGTCGTCGTCCTCCTCGTCGACGGGACGTGCGTCGCGGATTGCATCTAATCCAAGGAATGGGTTATGCGCAGCGCCGCGCGCTGCCCGGGCCTGATTAGACCGGATGCCCCGGCGGCACAGGGGGTGGGAACCCCTGTGCTGGCCAAACGCCTGGGCATTGCGAAACGAACGATCGCAGAACTCGCAAGTGACTGGAGTAGATGACCTCATGCTGGGCATCCAGGTCCTAGAGAGCCATTGTCTAGACCGATAACGTGGGTAGCACGTTTCAGAATATATACTAGGTCTAGCACGGATACACTAGGGCGCGTGAGCCTAGGCACGTTCCGTGTCGCCCACAGCGCTCCACGGTGGTCACTCTTAAGTGGTGTCGCACAGCTAGATACGTGGAGGCAATTCGACTAGGGGGAATGAGCTGCGCGTGATTCGGGGATCACTCCAACGTGGTGTCGCACATCCAGGTTGGTTTGAATGTCTATGACTAGCCAGAGTCGAGCAGCGCGCTTCTCGGTGGTCACACCTGTGTGGTGCCGCGCAGCTTAGTGCGTGGTGGCTGTTAGACTAGCGGGGAAAAATTGCCCTAGCCTATGCACAACAGCTGAGGAGTGACGCACAAAACAGATCTGTGGTTGTGGCAGGATTTCCGCTTCCAACCGATGCGCTGGCGCAATCGGACACGAGTATGGTTCGGGCGTGGGACATCGGGTCCGTTTCGCCCTGGTCAAGAATGATTGGGTGGTTTAGAGGCGGTTTTGATGTGGTAACGATTGTTGAATACGTGGTTGGACGCGGTACCTACCCAGCTTCGGAACGTGATATTGCCAACTGGACCTGTTGTCCCATACCCTTAGAGCGTGTTCAGAAAGCTCCGATGTCAGTAGTATATTGACTCCGACATTGGGGTCGGGGTACTCTGAACGAGCTT
The DNA here is from genome assembly GCA_027943415.1 of Closterium sp. NIES-67. Taxonomy (NCBI): domain Eukaryota; kingdom Viridiplantae; phylum Streptophyta; class Zygnematophyceae; order Desmidiales; family Closteriaceae; genus Closterium; species Closterium sp. NIES-67. Next base: position 724,168 of record BQMB01002366.1, read on the forward strand.
TTCGCGTTTCCAATTGAGACACGAGTGTTCAGCCTGCTGATGTTGCGTTGTACAGCAATGTAGGATCGTCGTAACTGTTAAACATAATACAGTGCTCCAACTAGTAAGTGGAAAGGTATGAAATAGATACGTGGCAATCCGACCCATGCAATTCTATGCTCACACATTCGATTGGACCACAAATGATAGTGCTGTTGCATCTGCCCTATGTGGAAGGCTTCTCTACCACATTCCAACATTACGCTTTCCTAGGGTAATGGAGTGGCGTACAGTTCTCACTTTATCCTCATGACCTATTCCGATTGAAGTGGATGTCTATGCTTGCGCTGTAAATCGTGCACATGTATATGTTCAAAGTTTACAGCAATGCGCAAGTGCGCGCGGCAGGTCTCTCGCTTCATATGGGCTAGAGGGTGGCTGAGACCAGATGGAGCAGCAATGCAACACTGGCCGCTGCGTCTCGGCAGTATACCGAGCTTGGGTTGCACGACGATTTGTTACGCCAGGTTAGGAGTGCCCTGGGCAGTGCACTGCACAAGACGTGACTGCTGGCCAAGTTTCACACCCTGTGTTGCACGTGCTTGGGAGACACGGCAGTTCGCGTATCTTGGTCGCTCGTTTCGTGCAGATAGAGAGAGGTCGATTGAAGAACGCTGCGGATTCGACATCCCCGCGAGTTTTGATGCCGGGTTTGGAGTGGCCTGGGCGAAGCACACTACAAGAGGGTATTGCTCGCCAATTTTCAGACCTTGCGCAGCACGTGCGTGAGCGTGACGGATGTCTCTGTGTCTTGGTCGCTCCTTTTGTGCAAGGAGAGAGATCGATTGAAGAACGCTGCGGATTCGACGTCCCCGCGAGTTTTGATGCCGGGTTTGGAGTGGCCTGGGCGAAGCACACAACAAGAGGGTATTTATGGCCAATTCTCAAACCCTGAGCAGCACGTGCGTGAGCGTGACGGATGTCTCTGTGTCTTGGTCGCTCCTTTCGTCCAAGGAGAGAGGTCGATGGAAGAACGTTGCGAATTCGACATCCCCGCGAATTTTATGCGGGGTTTGGAGTGGCCTTGGCGAAGCACACTACAAGAGGGTATTGCTCGCCAATTTTCAGACCCTGAGCAGCACGTGCGTGAGCGTGACGGATGTCTCTGTTCTGGTTGCTCCTTTCGTCCAAGGAGAGAGGTCGATGGAAGAACGTTGCGAATTTGACGTCCCCGCGAAATTTTATGCGGGGTTTGGAGTGGCCTTGGCAAAGCACACTACAAGAGGGTATTGCTCGCCAATTTTCAGACCCTGAGCAGCACATGCGTGAGCGTGACGGATGTCTCTGTGTCTTGGCCGCTCCTTTCGTGCAAGGAAAGAGATTGATCGAAGAACGCTGCGAATTCGACGTCCCCACGAATTTTGATGCTGGGTTTGGAGTGGCCTAGGCGAATCACATTACAAGAGGGTATTGCTCGCCAATTTTCACACCCTGAGCAACACGTGCGTGAGCGTGACGGCTGTTTTCGTGTGTTAGTCGCTTGTTTCGTGCACGGACCGAGCGCATTTTATGAACGACGCGAATTCGATGTCCTGGTGGAATTTGGATCCTGGGTTTGGAGTGGCCTGAGCAAAGCACACCAAAACAACATATTGATGGCTAAGTTTCACATCGAGGGGTGCACGTGCATGAGCGTGGCGGCTGTTTCCGTGTCTTAGTCGCCTGTTTAAGGCAAGGCATGGAGAGCACTTCAGGTTCGCTGCGAGATCGTCATCTTGATGATGCCAACTCATCTTTGCAAAGCATATGGACACCGTGTGTGCTGTGTTATGGCTCATGAACGCGCTTTAATAGGGGATTGCTGGCCAATCCGCACAGACCGGGTCCTTATGGCGTACGACATCCTGCGCGAGCGGCTGGGGGGGCTTGGCCTGGAGGTGCATTTACACAAGTGTTGCCTTCTGGAGCGTGGGGTGGTGGACGGGGGCGGGGGCGGGGGTGTGACTGGGGGCGGCGACGAGGGCACGGTTGCGGATGAGGAGGGGAACGCGGGCCGGCGCGAGGCTGGGGATGGGCATGTGGGCGTGGGCGCAGGCGCGTATGGACCCTGAGCTCGCGAGCGGGAGAAGTCCAAGACGGCAGACTATAAGGCATTGGTGCAGCGGCATCGGTGTGTGCAGTTTACTCCACACCGGGTGGCGAGGAGCAAGGGGGCGGGTTTTGGGAATGAGAAGTCTTTTGCAGCTTACTTGGTGGGGTCTCTATTTAGGATGCTATCGGCATGGCACTGCAGCGGGCCAAGGCGCGGGTCATCTTGTTGCGTGCTGCTTCTATGATGGGTGGGCCTGACATTATGCGGGCGGATCAGGGGGGTGGCGAGCGGGAGGACGGGTGGGGGGCCCGCGGGTGGATGCACACTACCTGGTGGACCTGCACACTAACATGCAGTGCTAGTATTCATAGTATGTTGTCTAAGCATGTACAATAAATTACATTCCAGTGTACGCAAATTTGGGATACAACCATGTTCAAGCTTAATGCCCGGGCAAGAGCTCAATGCACTACAGTACAATGGGACGGGCTGTTCGTTGGCATCGACTACAGTGTAATGGTGGTGGTCTCAGCCAGGCTGGTGGACACTTGCGATTAGCGACAACTAGAAGTGCTGCTCACCGTTAGTTTAGAACCAATGGTTGGAAAGGTCTTTCCTGCGTTGTTGATGTCGCCATATTTTCCAATTGCGGAACACGCGTGAAAGAGTTCTGCCCAGGCAGTGCTGTACTGTTTTTTTAATCCAGGTTGTCGGGTGACTCTGCGTTGCACATGTCGGGGGGTAATTTCGACTGCCCATTCTCAAGTTCGCGTGCGAGTGTGCATTCTCATCGTTTAGCGGGCCTATCGTGTCAGTCGCCCGTTACCCAACCGCCCTTTATCGCAACGCCCCGCCAGACCCTGTTCTGAAACCCTAAAAGAAAATATGCAACTATCCAACGCCCTGAAACACAGCCAGTGCGACCCCGACCGCGTGTGTGTTCGTTGCGGTTTTGGGGGGCTTTCCAAAACCAGTCTCGCCAGTACTGTACACCTGCCCGAACCGAACCCTGCGCTGCTGTCTTGGTGTGTGCGGTGTCTGTTAACTGTGTTAGGACCAATGTGAGAGAGAGCTGAACCAGCACTACTTAGATCGATCCACACAATTACAGCTTCTTCGTCCATCGAGGCAGCGGGAGGATAGACTAGACTCCTTCCTTCCTCCCTCTCCCACTCCATCCGTCACCCTGATAGCTCCCTAGTCATTCAACGGCAGTCCCTCGCCCATCTCATGTTTTCCCGCCTTCGCTCGTCTCACGGCGGCCCACCCGATCGCCCTTTTCCTGCTGTCTGTCGTAACGGATCCCCACGTTCCCCCTGGCTGCACTCCCTTGGAGCACGCCAAGCCAGTAGCAGCGGCGCTCAAGGCGAGAGTGTCATAGTGCCAGGTCTCCCGCGTGCGTCTTGCCCTTGTGCACCGGCAATGAAAGGCGGCACCGTACCCAGACTTGTTTCACACCCACGATAGACGGCCATTCAAGGGCACGCATAGGCAGCGGCACGCGCGACGCACAGTGTGTGCTGAAAGGCCGCCTCGACACGTGTGGTGGCGAGCGAGTGGCGACCAGGACACGGAAGGCCGTGCGACGTGCCCGCACTCATTTGACGGGCGATGCGACGCCACCTTTGCGCGGCTCCGAGATCTATCCCCGCCACACCCCGTTAGCGCCGCTGCAGGGCGAACGCATCTCCAGCGCCACGCATATCTCAAGCCGTGCATCGCCAGCGCCACGCATCGCCATCGCCATGCATCGCCAGCGGCACGCCAGCAGCCAACGGCACGCATCGCCAGCGGCACGTATCGCCATAGGCACGCATCGCCAGCACCACTCGTTAGACTGCGCGGCACGTCTGACGCAGACATGGCGACACCATCCTCGGTTCGCTCCTCGTCGTGGCTCCTATCCCTACCCCCTTCCACACTCCCCTCGTCCTCCCTCGGCAAGACAAGGCCGTCATTGCCCGTGTCGCCGCGAGCGATCGGCCCAGGAGGCGGGTGTGGAGCTGGCCTGGCCGTACATATGCAGCTTCCCTCCTTTGGATGCTAACATAGTTAGACACCAGTCCCTGCATTAGCTACCAAAGATGTCATGGGGCACAAGCACAAGCGTCGGGGTGATAAGGCGGAGGGCACGCGCAAGCACAAGCGTACGCATGCTGATGCGCGACCGATGCAAGCGCTGCCAAGCCTTCGTGAGGGGCAGCCACTCCAGCAGCATTCACTCCAGCAGCAGCCATTCGAGCAGCAGCCACTCCAGCAGCACCTTCTTCAGCAGCTGCTTCTCCAGAAGCAGCCTCTGCAGCAGCAGCCTCTCCAGCAGCAGCCTCTGCACCAACAGCCTCTGCAGCAGCAGCCTCTGGAGCAGCAGCCTCTGCAGCAGCAGCCTCTCCAGCAGCAGCCTCTGCAGCAACAGCCTCTGCAGCAGCAGCCTCTGGAGCAGCAGCCTCTGCAGCAGCAGCCTCTCCAGCAGCAGCCTTTGCAGCAGCAGCCTCTCCAGCAGCAGCCTCTGCAGCAGCAGCCTCTCCAGCAGCAACCTTTGCAGCTGCAGCCTCTCCCGGTGCAGCCACAGCTTCAGAGCCAACTGCCACGTCACCACGGGGGCAGCGGCGTCCGTGCTGCAGAGGCCATCACCGACGCTCCATGTGCAGCGGCCGGTGAGGGGGGAGAAGACGAGGAGGGGGAAGGTGACAGCAACAGTAGCGAGAGCGAGTCCGGCGAAGAGGGCGACCAGAGGCACGCCCAGTCTGGCTCCGGCACGGATACCAGCTCCTCAGACTCATCTTCGGATTCTGAGTCTGCCGACGAAGCTAGCTCAGAGGGCGAGGCGGAGCAGTCTGCTTGCATGGGGCAGGCTGCGGTGGCCGAGACGGCGGCGGGCAAGAACGACGTTACTTTTGATAAGCTCTTCGCCTCCCCAGCTGAGGGCAGTGGCCGCTGTGGGGCAGAGCGACGGGTATGACATGGACGACGAGGACCAGCGTGCCATGAACAGGGGTCGCTACATGAAAACTGGAGCGGCGGGCGGTGCAGCTGGGGAGGGTGGGAAGATGAAGACGCGGAACGGCGGGCAACGGCAGAAGGCAGCCGGAGAGGCGGGCGACGTTAGACAGGAACGGTCGGGGCGCGGACGCGGCAGGGCGGGCTCGCCCACGCCGTCTGGTCGCCGTCTCCAAGAAGCGACTGGGAAGGCAAAGGGCTCCCGAGGTGAAGGCACGCCAGCGTCAGTTTGGGTGTCATCGTCTGTCTGGCTCGTGACGTTGTTACGTACACTTCATTGCCTGTTCTGTCCCTTGCTCTATGCCATACAGGCTTCTGCTATGCTAGAGCATTGGCAGTGTTCATCGTGGTGCGCGGACTCATCACACTGCATTACAAACTCGCGGCACCAGAAATTGGTCCCTGTACCCTATGCGTCCCCACCCCACTTCCCCCGTGCAGGTGCAGGTAACCCCAAGAGCGGGGGAGTGGCAGAGCCGGCCAACGGAGACAAGCGGGGCAAGGACGGCAAGGGGAAAGGTGCGCCCAAACCCAGTTTGGCAGAGTGCTTGAAGTGGCGGGTTTGGGAGGGGTCCAGTTGTAGCCGGCCTGGGTAGGAGACGAGAGGAAGCGGGGTTGGGAGGATTTCAGTGGTAGCTCGGGTTGAGAGAGAGGCGCCCCCCTGTTTTCTTGACATGACTGTTGCAATGCTATCATCCCGGCCCATCGTGCAGGGAAGACCAAGCAGAAGAGAGCACCGGAGATGCAGGGTACGTGCACCGTTGACCGTTGCTGCTGACAGACACCATGCAACTACAGCGCCCCTGCCCTTGCCCTCGCCCTGACGTGTGCAATGCATCTGCCCTGGTTTCCTTGTCACGTACGCTTGTGGTATGCACTGGCATGCCAGTGCATTATGTATCCCTATTATGCGCCTGTTGACAGTCTGACATTCACGTGCACCCTTTTGCCACAACTGCACACCATGGTACACCCTACCCTTTGTGTACAGCCCCCCCCCAGTCTGGCCTCGGTCCGCCGGTGGTGCAGCAGTTTCAGCTAGGCACAAGACGCATGGCGCCGACAGGTGGAGCCACCCTAACCTCGACCCTGCGCTACAATGACGCTGCCCCCAACACCGCCGCAGTGGTCCTCCCATCTTCCAGCGCTGGGCCACGCGCGCTACGTGCCGTCCATGAGAAGGCGTCGAAGAAGAAGTACGTCTCTAGGGCTGAGCTGATGGCTGAGCTGGACCGTATGAAGACCGCGCTGCTGGCCACTGTCACGGCCTTCATCGACGGGCAGCGGGCGATGTACGCAGCTGGTCGGGTGGCGAATGGGAATGGCCCGGCGTCCACTGGACAGGGAAGCCAGGAGGAGCCGAGTCCAGCCACGTTGGCTCGCCGTGAGGTTCTCCTGGCGGCGGAGGACTTCAAGGTGAGCAGGATATGGGCTGGCAGGTGCGTGGCTTGGGTGGGTGCTCGGGTAGGACCCGGGCCTGGGACGGTTCTGTCAGAAGCCGATCGCGGTACGGTATTGGCCAGGGTAGCAGTGGCGGCATGCGTGTAACAGTGCCGTCGGTTGATAGCAGTGCTAGTGTCGGTACATTTGCTTGGCTTGGTAGCACCGCTTGGCTTGTTAGTAGTGTCTAGGCTTGGTAGCAATGCTTGTCTTGGCAGCACTGCCTGGCTTGGCAGCAGTGCGTGGCTTGGTGGCACTGCTTGGCATGGTAAGAGTGCATGGCTTGGCAAGAGTGCATGGCTTGGCAAGAGTGCATGGCTTGGCAAGAGTGCATGGCTTGGCAAGAGTGCATGGCTTGGCAAGAGTGCATGGCTTGGCAAGAGTGCATGGCTTGGCAAGAGTGCATGGCTTGGCAAGAGTGCATGGCTTGGCAAGAGTGCATGGATTGGCAAGAGTGCATGGCTTGGCAAGAGCGCATGGCTTGGCAAGAGTGCATGGCTTGGCAAGAGTGCATGGCTTGGCAAGAGTGCATGGCTTGGCAAGAGTGCATGGCTTGGCAAGAGTGCATGGCTTGGCAAGAGTGCATGGCTGGGCAAGAGTGCATGGCTTGGCAAGAGTGCATGGCTTGGCAAGAGTGCATGGCTTGGCAAGAGTGCATGGCTTGGCAAGAGTGCATGGCTTGGCAAGAGTGCATGGCTTGGCAAGAGTGCATGGCTTGGCAAGAGTGCATGGCTTGGCAAGAGTGCATGGCTTGGCAAGAGTGCATGGCTTGGCAAGAGTGCATGGCTTGGCAAGAGTGCATGGCTTGGCAAGAGTGCATGGCTTGGCAAGAGTGCATGGCTTGGCAAGAGTGCATGGCTTGGAAGCAGGGCGTGGCTTGGCAGCAGTGCGTAGCTAGGCAGCAGTGCGTAGCCTGGCAGCAGTGCCTAGCTTGGCAGCAGTACCAAGCAGTGCATGGCTTGGTAGCAGTGCATGGCTTGGCAGCAGTGCATGGCTTGGCAGCAGTGTGTGGCTTGGCAGCCGTGCGTGGCTGGGCAGCAGTGTGTAGCTGGGCAGCAGAGCGGGGCTTGGCAGCAGTGCCTAGCTAGGCAGCAGTGCCTAGCTAGGCAGCAGTGCCTAGCTTGGCAGCAGTGCCTAGCTTGGCAGCAGTGCGTGGCTTGGCAGCAGTGTGTGGCTTGACAGCAGTTCGTGGCTTGGCAGCAGTGCGTGGCTTGGCAGCAGTGCCTAGCTTGGCAGCAGTGCCTAGCTTGGCAGCAGTGCCTAGCTTGGCAGCAGTGCCTAGCTTGGCAGCAGTGCCTAGCTTGGCAGCAGTGCCTAGCTTGGCAGCAATGCCTAGCTTGGCAGCAGTGCCTAGCTTGGCAGCAGTGCGTGGCTTGGCAGCGGTGTGTGGCTTGGCAGCAGTGCGTGGCTTGGCAGCAGTGCGTGGCTTGGCAGCAGTGCGTGGCTTGGCGGCAGTGCGTGGCTTGGCAGCGGTGCGTGGCTTGGCAGTGGTGCGTGGCTTGGCGGCAGTGCGTGGCTTGGCAGCAGTGCGTGGCTTGGCAGCAGTGCGTGGCTTGGCAGCGGTGCGTGGCTTGGCAGCAGTGCGTGGCTTGGTAGCAGTGCGTGGCTTGGCAGCGGAGCGGGGCTTGGCAGCAGTGCGTGGCTTGGTAGCAGTGCGTAGCTTGGCAGCAGAGCGAGGCTTGGCAGCAGTGCCTAGCTAGGCAGCAATGCCTAGCTTGGCAGCAGCGCCTAGCTTGGCAGCAGTGCGTGGCTTGGCAGCGGTGCGTGGCTTGGCAGCAGTGAATGGCCGTGCAGGTGCAGTGCGTGGCTTGGCAGCAGTGCGTGGCTTGGCAGCAGTGCGTGGCTTGGCAGCAGTGCGTGGCTTGGCGGAAGTGCGTGGCTTGGCAGCGGTGCGTGGCTTGGCAGCAGTGCGTGGCTTGGCAGCGGTGCGTGGCTTGGCAGCAGTGCGTGGCTTGGCAGCAGTGCGTGGCTTGGCAGCAGTGCGTGGCTTGGCAGCAGTGCGTGGCTTGGCAGCGGTGCGTGGCTTGGCAGCAGTGCGTGGCTTGGCAGCAGTGCGTGGCTTGGCAGCAGTGCGTGGCTTGGCAGTGGTGCGTGGCTTGGCAGCAGTGCGTGGCTTGGCAGCAGTGGGTGGCTTGGCAGCTGTGCGTGGCTTGGTAGCAGTGCGTAGCTTGGCAGCAGAGCGGGGCTTGGCAGCAGTGCCTAGCTAGGCAGCAGTGCCTAGCTTGGCAGCAGTGCCTAGCTAGGCAGCAGTGCCTAGCTAGGCAGCAGTGCATGGCATGGCAGCCGTGCATCTCGCTCAACCCTAAACTCTCCCATCTCATCATGTCCTAAGCTCCCCTCCCCATCTGTGTCCCGTCAACCCCCAACCCCCTCCTATTCCCTCCCCATCCCCCTTCCTCGCTCCATATACCCCCCCCCCATCCCCCCCCCCCCCCCCCCCCCCCCCCCTCTACAAACCGTGATGCTGCAGGCCAAGTGCTACAACCTTGTAACGCGCATGTTCTGGCTCTGTGCTGCTGCAAAAATCCAGTTTTACCCCACGGTTAAAGAGATTCTGCGTTCATTCGGCGAGGACTTTGCGGCACACATCATCGAGTGCCTGAACCTGCTGTGGACAATGAACGACTCGACCACACGAGGCGTCTTCCACGACCAGATCTCCAACACACGTAGCACGATCGGGGGGATCTTGCGCAAGATCGTGTTGACCGCGCTGGGGCTGCATCGGAACCAAAAGTACGCCAGCAGCCTGCCGAGGGAGCTCACCTGCCCAACCGCCTGGTACACCGATGAACAGCTCGTCCGAGACAACACGGATGGTCAGTCCTTACTTTCATGCCATTCTCACCGTTTTTGTCATGCCATGGATCACATGCGCTGCCCCACACGCTAGCCGACCACTCCAACACCCCACCCCCCACCCCTCGAAACCCTCATGTCCTACTCCAAATTTCCGCCCACCTCCCCTCTGCTCCCCCCACGCCCTCGAATCCTGTCCCCCATCGTTGCCCTCTGCAGAGGTGTGGGGTCTGATCTGGCACGTCGATAAGCCGCGGATGTGGCCGTTCTCGACCCTGATCTTTGCTGTGGGGTTTCGCAGGGGATTCAAGCGGCGCCACGTCCAAATGAGCTGCTATAAGACCCGCCAGATCGCCTGGGGGCTGTACGCGGTGAGTGCACACTCGCCCTATCCCTAGCAATATCGCACGCCCAACAACCCTTCCATGTCTCCATCCTCCATAAACTCATCCCCCCCCTTCCTCCCCCTTCACCCCCCCATCGTCATCTCCCCCCACAACCCTCGTTTGCCTATCTCTCCTGTCCTTTGTCGCCCCCCGAAATTCACGGCCACAGTTGGAGGCCACACTGCACAACTACAAAACCGCCGAGGGAAAGCTGAGCCAAGACAGTGAAGACAATCGCCGGGGGTACGAGGCCATGGTGTTGCACTGCCGCAGGTGGGTGGAGCACGCCGTGGACAACCTTGGTGTGCCGTACGACGACGAGGCCGAGGTTTTCGAGTTTGGCAATGGGGTGCGCATTGATGCGTCCGACTACCCCGAGCTCGTGGCACGCACCCTCGCCCGCATGAGGACGGGCGGCGCCCTTGCATGAGTGGCGGAGGCAGGTGGTGAGGCGTGGTGGAGGTGGGGCAGCTGGAGCAGAACGAGGGGGGGGGGAGAAGCCAACAATGGCAGGCATGCGTGGCGGCAGCAGAATAGACTTGGGCAGCAGAAGCGGTGGAGGCCAGGGCAGCAGCGGCGGCAAAGGCCAGGGCAGCAGCGGCGGCAGAGGCATGGGCAGCAGCGGCGGCAAAGGCCAGGGCAGCAGCGGCGGCAGAGGCATGGGCAGCAACGGCGGCAGAGGCATGGGCAGCAGCGGCGGCAGAGGCATGGGCAGCAGCGGCGGCAGAGGCATGGGCAGCAACGGCGGCAGAGGCATGGGCAGCAGCGGCGGCAGAGGCATGGGCAGCAGCGGCGGCAGAGGCATGGGCAGCAGCGGCGGCAGAGGCATGGGCAGCGGCGGCGGCAGAGGCATGGGCAGCAGCGGCGGCAGAGGCATGGGCGGCGGCGGCAGAGGCATGGGCAGCAGCTGCGAGGCATGGGCAGCAGCAGCGGCAGAGGCATGGGCAGCAGCAACGACAGGCATGGGCAGCAGCAGCGGCAGAGGCATGGGCAGCAGCAGCATGAGAGTCATGGGCAGCAGCAGCATGAGAGTCATGGGCAGCAGCAGCATGAGAGTCATGGGCAGCAGCAGCATGAGAGTCATGGGCAGCAGCAGCATGAGAGTCATGGGCAGCAGCAGCATGAGAGTCATGGGGAGCAGCAGCATGAGAGTCATGGGCAGCAGCAGCATGAGAGTCATGGGCAGCAGCAGCATGAGAGTAATGGGCAGCAGTAGCATGAGAGTAATGGGCAGCAGCAGCATGAGAGTAATGGGCAGCAGCAGCATGAGAGTAATGGGCAGCATGATAGTCATGGGCAGCAGTAGCATGGGGGAGCAGAAGGGGCTATGGCAAGGGATAAAGGGAGGATGAATGGAGGCACGGAATGGCCCAGGGATGGAAGCACATGCATGAGGATTGGACAAGTGCTGGAGTGAGGAGCATACTAAGGGATGATGGGTGGAAGCAGATGGTAGTGGCAGATGCATGGGAAAAGGGGCGCAGCAGAGGCATGGGTAGAGGGGAGCCTGAAAAATCATGGGAAGAGGAGCAGGGAAAACAAGGGAGGACGGGAGCAGGAGGGGCAGAAGGATGTAGCAAATGTGAGGGATGGATAATGTGGCATGTGTAGAGACGCCAGGAGGCAGCTAGGGCGGCAGGAGGTGCTAGGGCAGCATGAGGCAGCTAGGGCAGCATGAGGCAGTTGGGGCAGCATGAGACAGCTAGGGCAGCATGAGGCAGCTAGGTCAGCTTGAGACAGCTAGCAAGGGGAGGGAAGGGGGGGAAGCAGCAAGAGGAAGGTCGGGCAGGGGGGAGGGAGCTAGGGCAGCAGAAGCAGCTGGTGGCAGCATAAGCGCTAGGGCAGTAGTCGCAGCTGGGACAGCAGAAGCAGCAGGACAGCAAAAGTGGCTGGGGCAGGAGAAGCAGCTAGATTAGAAGTATATAGGGGCAGGAAAAATCAGCAAGGGCATCTAATATGTGACACCAGGCAATATTAGTGGTGGTAGTAGCAGGATTGGTGAAGGTGGCTGTATAGGTGTTTTAGGTGTGATTATGTAGGATTGTAACCAGGTTTTTTTAGTGCATTTATTAACAATTTAATATTCACATTTCGTGAATTATATCATTGTAGCCAACAGCTAACTACATGATACCGACCTAAACCGGCATTTACTGTTGCACATTGCCACGTCAGCTGCCAAATGTCGGTGGTCTCAATTAGGTGGCAACGAAGAAAGAGTGTTTCTAGTGTTTGAGTTATTTCAATTAAATAATGAACTAATCACACTCGAAACAGTCACGCGCAACACTCTTTGGCGTCACACATTTTTCAGCCCGAAACAGTTACGAACCTTGGCGGAATACGCGTCGCGATTTTTGGCCCGAAGCTCGACACAGCCCCATGCGGGATGCAGTTGCCTCACTATTCCGAAAACAGCCCGAAACTTGGAATGCTTTTCCGCCAAGTTTCGGCCACTTCGGCTGACCTCAGCCCAAATTTCGGCGAGGTTAGGTGGGGATGTTTTGTGATGTCCTCTCGTCGCCATCCATTCCCCCCTCTTCTCGCCGCACGTTCCCCCTCTCCTTGCTGCGCGTCCCCCAGATCTCCTCGTTATCCATAGCCCAATCCCCTCGCGGGAGTGTGTCGTGGCCTGTTTTTTTTTATCTCCAACTATATACCTCCACTAGAGTCGCGGGGCCTAATGGCGGGTCTTACAGCAGTTTCGGTACGCAAACTTCGGCGGGCACTATGTCTTGTACGACGATCTTAACTCGTCCCACTGTGCACGCCGGTATTGCGCCCGAGGTATCATTTTCGAAAGGATAAAAAACCTTTCCCCTGTAGTGATGGGACTTGGTCGTCGATGGGCGGGCAGTTTTCTTTTTTTTTAACCTATGCTGTGGCAGCTATGGCTACCTAAGCTTGTCTGACTATGAGATAATCTCCTCCTCTGAATCGTGAAGCACACCCATGGAGCTCTTGAACGACGGGTTCCAGGGTGGTAGTCGCACTCGACAAATTTTGGTTCAGTTGTGCGACTTTACTCTTGTCGCTGTTCCGCTGGAGTCGTGGACAAGCTTGGTGCGTCGTGGCCCTCTCGCTATGTTCAAACGGTCGCAACACACTATTTTTCACTTCGTTTGGTGTGTAGTGCTCCAGTCTGGGTCATTTATTATGACCCCCCCAAAACTCAGTTTTCAAGAGCGCTAAGGGTGTGGTTTTCTAGCCTGTGGTTTTGAATGAAACATAAGAATGGTATAAGGAATATCGATGGTGTATATCATAGTCCAACAATATACATGCAATGGTCTGCCGAGTTTTCTTTTAACATCGTTTCACCTTCCTCATGATTTTTATCACTAACGTGCAATAACTACTAAGTGTGCAACTTTCAAGTTTTATATTATAAAAGAATGGTTGTCGCTCAATCAGAAACTAAAACAAAACCCTGGGAATGTTTTTTGTGTTTTAATGCCCGCGGCTATAACAGCAGACCCTGATGCCACTTGAATTTTGAGGTGCTGAATATCGGTGAAGTGTAGAAACATCCAAACTATGTTTCCGAACAAGAGCATTCCATTTCGTGCTTGGGAACAAAACGAAAAACAGCCAAAGCCTTTGATTGGTCCAGACCGAAAACGAACAACCATGCTGTGCGTTACGACACAGTGATTTTTGCGCAAAACGCAAATGGCAATGTGCGGATCGCTCGCACCCATGCGACGTGCACTCGACGATTATAGGGGAGGGGAGAGCGTTGAGGGAAAAGGGGCGCAAAGCGACCGAGGAAAACAAGTGCTTTCCAGGTTTGCAATTCCTGATTCAAGCGCCCCCAGCAAATCGACGAGCCGAAACCCGCACGACTAGCGCCATTCTGCTACCATAGCACAAGCACACAGAATCAACTTCGACATGACAGCTTAGAGCAGTAACACGTGCCACAATTACAGTCAGGGGGACCAGCCATGACAACTAGGGGAGACAATAGCGAGGTGCGTGGACAGACCTACGCGGGAGTGTATGCAAGCCACTATACCCGATTAGCTGCCAAAAGCAAGCCTCCAAATGCAGCCGCCCTAAGACACCGGCCCAGGCCCACGCGACTCCCAACCATCAACGTACGAGAGTCGCATACGCGCCATTATTGGGACGGCAGCCTTGGCGAAACGGCACACGTCATGTGTGAGCTAAGGATGCCGTGGCCCAGTTGCAAACGCGCCGTAAGCATCCTCAGCTCATCACGAGCGTGTCAGCTGAGGATGCCATGGCATGCACGTACTGAATCCCCCTCTGAGCCGCGCCGTATACAGTATGCGATGCACGTCGAGAGACAGACAAGAAGGGGCATCACGCTCATGCGCAAACCTCAGTGCACGGACCTCCCAGCATCTGAATCCGCCACCAAAACCAACAATGCCGTCATTGTGACGCGCTCGGTAGGGCCATACGTCGTGCGGCGCTCACACTCCCATCTCCGACTCCCTTGCTGTGTCCCTACAACCCAATGCAGGAGATAAGGATCACTTCCAGCTTCGCGCTATCGACGTCAAGCAGGGGGGAGGGCGGGAGGAGACGGCCACCTTTAATCGTCGTGCGTCAAGCAACACCTGGAAGTCTGGTATGCGGTGTATGTTAAGGCCAAGAAACTGTGTGACAGTAGGTATGATGGTGATCTATAGATGTTGTTGAAGTGTTTGTTCGAAGGAAGAAGCGAGGGAATCAGTGGTGCTCATGTAGAGTTAGTCGTCGACATAACCGACGAGTAGGATGTAGTCAAGATTGTCGGTAAGTAAATACATTCCTTGGTCGTGCGGGAGTCAACGAAACCCGGCAGTTAGTAACTGACTGTGTAGATACTGCTGCCATGGGCGTGGGGCCTGTTTAATGCTGTAGAGAGACTTTCTGAGATGGCAGACGCTGGGAGGGTTAGTTTCGTAAGAATGCGGGTACTCAACCAAAATGAATGCATCGACAGCTGCATATAGAAATGCATTGGCGACGTCGATTTGGCGAAGTCTGAAGATCCGACAGGCTGCGACGCAGAGCAGGATGCGGACACTAGTATGTCTGCCAATGGGAGCAAAGGTTAGCTCGTAGTCGAGTCCAAAAGTCTGCTCGAAGCTGCGGACAACCCATCACGCCTTGAATTTTTCAAAGGAACCATTAGCGTTCGTCTTCACACGAAAAACCCATTCGCCGGTAAGTACCTTACTCCCCTTTGTTTCATTCAGTGGGATTAGATCACAGGTACCTCGCTGTTGCAGAGCTGCTAACTCCTGGTCCATGGCTTCTCGCCATTTTTTCCTGTGTGAACTTGTCAAAGCTTGGCGAACTATTTTTGGCTCCAAAATCTTACTGATGTTTGACTGTACTGCGACTGCGAGTCCCAATACCTGTAACCCAGTTTCTGTAAAACGAGGACGATTTGAGTTGACACCAGAGAAGTTGTGTTTTGACCCCTAGTCCCCCCCAATTTCTTCAGGTGTCACACAGATTGCTGGTTCGGAAAGAATGGGCATGGGCTGCTGCTGGCGATCACGTTCGTGATCAAGAATAAAATCCCTGACATCTTAAGAGTCTGCTTCGCTGTGGGGAATAAACTCGGCAGTTCCAGCTGACGTGGTTGGCACGGGGATGTCTGTGGCTGCTTCGGAGGACTCGGCAAATGATTCATCCTGTACATCTGCCTCAGCTTTGTCGGTAGCGAAAGCACGCGAGCCTTCAAACAGCCTGGAAGGATTGGCAGCTGCTGCCTGGTGAGCACGAAAAACAAGTAAGGTGAGTCTTTCATAGAAAAGGCAATCACAAGCTGGTATGATTTGACTCGTGCGAAGATCCGTAATTTTCCATGCGTAAAACGGCTTCTCGATGCCAAGATGAATCCCCCATTCAGCCCTTTCCGTTAATTTTCTGAGTGCTGCAGTTGGAGGTCGGTATTGGACCATACACCCAAAAAATCTTTTTTTTTTTGTGTTGCCGACTGTCTTTGTCCACTGCAAGTGGGTCGAAGAAAATTGTGGAAGAGATGTTGTGGACAACAAGTTGTGCAGAAGAACTGCATGATCCAAAGCGTATGTCCAGAAATGCGGTGGAAGTGTTGCCTGAGTCAGCAAGACTCTCATCTTTTCCTGTAACGTTCTGTTCATCCGCTCCGCTACCCCCATCTATTGGTGTTGATGTGGCAGAGACCTTCGGCGTTTGATGCCTAGGGTTTGAAGATACTCAGTGAAGGTTGTGTTCATATACTCTCCTGCGCCGTCACTCTTGAATTCTTGAAGCTTTTCCTTCGAATCTCTCTCAGCCACCGCGAGCCATGCGACAAAGATAGAGTGAGCCATATGGCGAGCTGGAATATTGGCAGTCCAAACGTAGCGAGTAGAAGCTTCGATAAAGGAGATCATATAGAGCTCCCTCTTAGGTCCAGCTAGGTAAGTTGAGTATGTCGCTGTAGACTTTTTGCATAAGGGTTGTAGCGAGTTGATCTGGGAAAATGACTTGGAAAAGGTTCGTGAGGAAGATTAGCAGTGGTGCACGTCGTGCAGACTATCGATCGGGAAGATGACTTCATCTCTGTTCCAGTTTAAACTGTTTAAACTGTTCGTCAAGAAATGATGCTCGTATGGAATGATTAAGTATGACTTGAGACGGATGACCTAACTATTGATGCCATATATCCTCTGTTGCTTTGTGTCCTGTCGATCGCTGATAAAAACCGGCGTTAGTATAAAATGAAGAAATGATGAAAGGAGAAAGCGCTGGAGATTCGTCGAGCTGTCCAGGAACAAAGTGAGTAAGAGGTAACTTAGTAGTTTTAACCTCCAATCGAATGAACTCTCCTTCTTCAATTTCTGTTTCTACTGTCTCTGCTGCAAGTTGACCAATGAGAACCCTGGTTTCTGCTTCTGTGCTACTCTGCTGCTCAGCTGCCTCTGCTTCACTGGTATTGCTGCTGGGCCCCCAAGGTTCTTCAGGTTTGTTTTTGAGTCATGCTAGAGTATCATAGTAGTTCCACCACGCTGATGTATCTTCTTCAGCTGTGTTTGTTGGCCAGGAATCAAGAGCTGTTATAACTGCAGCGGCTGTACGAGGTCTCGTTGGAACTGCAGTTGCACAAAAGTCTACTTCAACTGTCTAATGATCAGTTTCTTCAGGATGTTGCCAAGGTCCAAGAGATAACACTCTTTCGGAATCTCCCGAAGTTCCTTGTGCTTCAAATTGAAGAACGGAGACGTCATATTGATTGGCAGCTCTCCCGATGTAAGTATTGGTATCGTTGTGATAAAGTTCCTAGTCCATAGTTTCACAATTGCCGTGTGTCCTGATTTTACATCGTAGGAGTTGAGTCGTTGAAAGAAGATTGGAACCAAGTTCAGCGATGATGAGGACATTCGTAACGTGTAAAGAAAAACCAGTGTCAATAGAATCCAGCATGACGTTGCCGATGGATCGTGCCATACTTGTTTGTCCATTTGCAGCTGTGACAGATACGGGACGTCGAAGAGGATGTTGATGGGTGATGAAAAGCGTCTGGGCAGAGCACATGTGTTGACCACAACAACTGTCGAGATACCAAGTGTTGGGTCCTGCAATAATCCGAGCGAGATTAGCATAAACCTGAGGTAAGTCCATGTTCTCAGGTTGTTCAATGGAACGCTTTTCCTCCTCATCGTCGAAATCTGAATCAGTTGCATGAACTGTAGTAACATAACTGAAAACTTTGTTTTCCGGATATGGCAGAAGTTTTTGTTGGTGGATTCTGCTTCACGGGTTGCTTGGACTGCTGCGACGGCTCCTGCACTGCTCTTTTCTTATCAGCTTGAAGCTTGTTGCAATATTTGATGTTGTGTCCATCCTTTTTGCAGCAGTGACAAAAATCTTGTTGATGTGTTTTGCAGGCATTGAATAGAAACTGACATTAACTGCTCCCTTTTTGTTACGCGTTGTTTGCAGATCAAGGTCTTGCTACTCTGCTTGAAGAATCGAACAAATTTCAGCTTGAAAAGGATTTGGTTGAATGTGAAGAAGAGATCGACAGTGTCGCCATTCTGCTCCAAGGCCGGCAAGAAGAACTGTTACAAACATGTACTTTCGGAAGTGTCCGCCGCATTTTTCCAGTTGGTCGCGAAGTGTGCGAGCCCTGTTGATATAATCTGAAACATTCTTGTTGTCTTGCATGTGTACAGTTGTCAGTTGTGAGAGAATCTTACTCACGGAAATGGTGTCCTGTGCCATATATAGTCCTTTCAAATGCTTCCCTGCAGATTCGGCTGGAGTCAAGCTGGTGTGAAGGGAGCGTATCCCAAGTTGATCTTTCAGTGACAGGTTTCGTATAAGAACTGTATAAGCGCTGAGTGAAGCATGAAGAAAACTTTGCTGCTCCATCTGCGTTCTCGTAACAGGATACGAATAATTGCCGCTGAAGAACGGCCACAATACAATGGATTTTGCGAGGAGCTCGAACTCGAAACTCTAGGAGTAGAAGTCAGCGCCATGAAAAGTTATTGTCGTCTTGATTTGTGTGTTGCTCAAAAGATTTGGAGCCTGAAAAACAGCTCCAGTAAAGTCAATGTGTTGCTGCGGAAACTGCTGTTGTTGTGGCTGTTGCTGTTGCGTATGAAATTGTTGTTGCGTTTGTTGTTGCTGTTGCGTTTGTTGTTGCTGTTGCGTTTGAAACTGTTGTTGCACTTATTGTTACTGTTGCAAAAATTGGAACAGTTGCTGTTGTGGAGGTGTAAACGCAAAAGAAGAACTGGAGTTGGGAGCGACTACAGCTCTTGCATAACTGGAACCATCAAGACTCATGCCACTAAATGCTGTTGTTACTGATGTTGCTGCTTGTTGCGATGGTGCTTGTGTTAGAATGTCCTACTATATTCGCTAGTCTACATAGATTTGTTAGTCTTGAGTAGAGTAAAGCACTCCACTTCTATTAGGGTATAATAACCCTAAGTGGAGGTTGGGTTCCCAACCTGGTTGGGTTCCCAATTTAGTTTGGTCCACAACTATTTGGGACCCCCAATAATTCCCACCAGAATTATTGGACTACCAATAATCCCAACCAGAATTATTGTTGGGGGCCAATAATCTTGGCCAACTCCCAACCAACCCTCCCTTCCTCCCTTTCCTCACATCCTATGTAAACCCTTGTGCTTTCTCTCTAATAAACTTTTCTAAATTCACCTTTTCTCACATGGTTTCAAGCTTATGGCTCATGACTCTCCCCTACTCGATCCTTAGCCTATGAACTCTCCCCGCACCCTTAAGCGCCCTACAGCCACGCCCTTACGCGCCATCCCTCCGCGCTCTTGAGCGCCCTCCCTCCGAGCCCTAAAGTGCCCTCCTTCCGCGCCCTTAAGCGCCCTCCTTTCACCGCATTTCGTCGCGGCACTGTGCCGCATTTCGTCGCGGCACTCTCCTGCATTTCGTCGCGGCATTTTGCCGCATTATGTCGCGGCATTCCGCCGCATTTCGTCACGGCATTCCGCTGTATTTCGTCACCGGCATTTTGTTGCGGCCTTCGCCGCCGCATTTCGTCGCGGCATTCCCGCCGCATTTCGTCGCGGCATTTCGTCGCATTTCGTCGCGGCAATTTGCCGCATTTCGCCGGCCGCTTTTCATTTTGCCTCCTCCCCCTCCCATAGTCCCGTCGCCCCCGCCTAACATGCCGGGGCTCGGCTGGCTGTTCTCCGTGCGTCCCCACGGCGCCCTTCCGCGGTTCGCGCGGCTCCCTCTCCCCTCCCCTCAACGGCTCCCAGCCCGCCTTCCGCCCATCCTCTCCTTCTCCCATCCCCTCAGCAAATCCTAGCCCCCCTCTCGCCCGTCCTCCCCTCCTCCCTCCCCTCCGTGGCTCTTCAGACCGCCTCCCGCCCGTCCTCCCCTCTCCCCTCCCCTCAACGTCTCCCAGCCCGCCTTCCGCCCGTCCTCTCCCTCTCCCCTCCCCTCAACGGCTCCCAGCCCGCCTTCTGCTTGTCCGCTCCCTCTCCCCTCCCCTCAACGGCTCCTAGCCCGCCTTCTGCCCGTCCTCCCCCTCTCCCCTCCCTTTCCCTCAGCTGCTCCTTAACCCGCTTTCTGCTCGTCCTCCTCCCCTCCCCTCCCTTCAGTGGCTCCTTAACCCCCCTTTCCACTCCTTCCGCCCCCCTTCACCTCCCTTCCTCTTCCTTGGGGACCTCCCGCCACCCCTCTCAAGTCATTTCCTCATCCTCCGGGCCCTCCTCCCACCCCTCACACCTCCCTCCCCCTGCAGCAGTTCCTCCTCCGGCGGCAGCAGCACGCGATGCTTGTAGAAGCTGCACCTCTTCCTCTGGCGGCAGCCGTACGCACTGCCCGCAGCAGCAGCAGCACCTCCTCCTCTGGTGGCAGACGCACGCGCCGTCCGCAGCAGCAGCAGCACCTCCTCCGACGGCAGCCGCACGTGCCGCCCGCAGCAACACCACCAGCACCTCCTTCACCGGCGGCAGCAGCACGCGCCGCCCGCAGCAGCGGCAGCATCTCCTCCTCCGGCGGCATCAGCACGTGCCGCCCACAGCAGCACCACCAGCACCTCCTTCACCGGCGGCAGCAGCACACGCCGCCCACAGCAGCGGCA
The DNA here is from genome assembly GCA_027943415.1 of Closterium sp. NIES-67. Taxonomy (NCBI): domain Eukaryota; kingdom Viridiplantae; phylum Streptophyta; class Zygnematophyceae; order Desmidiales; family Closteriaceae; genus Closterium; species Closterium sp. NIES-67. Next base: position 744,428 of record BQMB01002366.1, read on the forward strand.
GCATCTCCTCCTCTGGCGGCAGCAGCACGTGCCGCCCGTAGCAGCAGTAGCAGCACCTCCTCCGGCGGCAGCTGCACGCTCCGCCTGCAGCAGCAGCAGCACCTCCTCCTCCGGCAGTAGCCGTACGCTCCGCCTGCAGCAGCAGCAGCAGCAGCACGTCCTCCTCCGGCGGCAGCACCTCGTGGTGCCCGCAGCAGCGACAGCATCTCCTCCGGCGGCAGCAGCATGCGCCGCCCGCAATAGTAGCAGCACCTCTCCTCCTCCGGCGGCAGCAGAACACGCCGCCCATAGCAGCAGCAGCAGCACCTCTCCTACTTTGGCGGCAGCCGCATGCGCCCCGCAGCAGCAGCACCACCTCCTCCGGTGGCAGCCACACGCCCACAGCAGCAGCACCTCCTCCTCTGGCGGCAGCAGCACGCGCCACCCGCAGCACCGGCAGCATCTCCTCCATCGGCGGCAGCAGCACACGCCGCCCGCAACAGCAGCAGCACCTCTCCTCCTCCAGCGGCAGCAGCACGCGCCACCCGTAGCAACAACAGCAGCACCCCCTCCTCCGGCGGCAACCGCACGCGCCGCCCACAGCAGCAGCACCTCCTCCTCAGGTGGCAGCCGCACGCGCCGCCCACAGCAGCAGCACCTCCTCCTCCGGCGGCAGCCGTACACTCCGCCCGCAGCAGCAACAGCAGCACGTCCTCCTCCGGCGGCAGCACCACGCGCCACCCGCAGCAGCAGCACCACCAGCACCTCCTCCTCCGGCGGCAGCCGCATGCGCCGCCCGCAGCAGCAGCAGCACCTCCTCCGGTGGCAGCCACACGTGCCGCCCACAGCAGCAGCACCTCCTCCTCCGGCGGTAGCCACACGTGCCGCCCGCAGCAGCAGCAGCAGCACCTCATCCTCCGGCGGCAGCAGCACGCGCCGCTTGCAGCAGCGGCAGCATCTCCTCCACCAGCGGCAGCAGCACGCGCCGCCCGTAACAACAACAACAGCACCCCCTCCTCTGGCGGCAGCCGCACGCGCCGCCCGCAGCAGCAGCACCTCCTCCTCAGGCAGCAACAGCACGAGCCGCCCGCAGCAGCAGCTCCTCCTCGTCCGGCGGCAGCCGTACACTCCGCCCGCAGCAGCAGCACCTGCATGTCCACTTCTGGCGGCAGCACCACGCGCCGCCCGTAGCAGCGTCAGCGTCTCCTCCAGTGGCAGCAGCATGCGCCGCCTGCAACAGCAGCAGCACCTCTCCTCCTCCAGCGGCAGCAGCACGCGCCGCCCCTAGCAGCAGCAGCAGCACCTCCTCCTCCAGCGGCAGCTGCACGTGCCGCCCGCAGCAGCACCACCAGTACCTCCTCCACCAGCGGCAGCAGTACGTGCTGCCCGCAGCAGTGGCAGCATGTCCTCCTCCGGTGGCAGCAGCACGCGCCGCCGGTAGCAGCAGGAGCAGCAGCTCCTCCTCCGGCGGCAGCCACACGCGCCGCCCGCAGCAGGAGCAACACCTCCTCCTCCGGCAGTAGCTGTACGCTCCGCCCGCAGCAGCAGCAGCACGTCCTCCTCCAGCGGCAGCACCTGACGGCACCTGCAGCAGCGACAGTATCTCCTCCGGCGGTAGCAGCATGCACTGCCCGCAATAGCAGCAGCACCTCTCCTCCTCCGGTGGAAGCAGCTCGCGCCGCCCATAGCAGCAGCAGCAGCACCTCTCCTCCTCCGGCGGCAGCAGCATGTGCCGCCCATAGCAGCAGCAGCACCTCCTCCGGCGGCAGCCGCATGCGCCACCTGCAGGAGCAGCAGCACCAGCACCTCCTCCTCTGGCGGCAGCAGAATGCGCCACCCGCAGCAGCGGCAGCACCTCTCCTCCTCCGGCGACAGCAACACACGCTGCCCGCAACAGCAGCAGCACCTCTCCTCGTGCGGCGGCAGCAGCACGCGCCGCCTGTACCAACAGCAGCAGCACCCCCTCCTCCGGCGGCAGCCGCACGTGCCTCACGCAGCAGCAGCACCTCCTCCTCAGGAGGCAGCTGCACGCGCCGCCCGCAGCAGCAGCACCTCCTCCTCCGGCGGCAGCCGTACACTCCGCCCGCAGCAGCAACAGCAGCACATCCTCCTCCGATGGCAGCACCACGCGCCGCCCGCAGCAGTGTCTGCATCTCGTGCAGTGGCAGCAGCATGCGCCACCCGCAACAGCAGCAGCACCTCTCCTCCTCCGACGGCAGCAACACGCTCCGCCCGTAGCAGCAACAGCAGCACCTCCTCCTCCGGCGGCAGCCGCACGCGCCTCCCGCAGCAGCAGCAGCAGCACCTCCTCCTCCGGCAGTAGCTGTGCGCTCTGCCTGCAGCAGCAGCAGCACGTCCTCCTGCGGCGGCAGCACCTCGTGGCGCCCGCAGCAGCGACAGCAGCATGCACCGCCCGCAATAGCAGCAGCACCTCTCCTCCTCCGACGGCAGCAGCACATGCCGCCCATAACAGCAGCAGCAGCACCTCTCCTCCTCCGGCGGCAGCCGCATGCGCTGCCCGCAGCAGCAGCAGCACCTCCTCCGGTGGCAGCCAAACGTGCCGCCCGCAGCATCAGCACCTCCTCCTGCTATTGCAACCACTTGGCAGCCCGCAGCAGCAGCAGCAGCACCTCCTCCTCCGGCGGCAGCAGCACGTGCCGCCCGCAGCAGCGGCAACATCTCCTCCACCAGCAGCAGCAGCACACACCGCCCGCAATAGCAGCAGCACCTCTCGTCCTCCAGCGGCAGCAGCGCGCATCGCCCATAGCAAGAACAGCAGCACCCCCTCCTCCGGCAGCAGCCGCACGCGCCGCCCGCAGCAGCAGCACCTCCTTCTCAAGCGCCAGCAGCACGAGCCGCCCGCAGCAGCAACTCCTCCTCCGGCGGCAGCTGTCCACTCCGCCCGCAGCAGCAGCACCAGCACGTCCTCCTCTGGCGGCAGCACCACGCGCCGGCCGTAGCAGCGTCAGCGTCTCCTCCTGTGGCAGCAGCATGCACCGCCCGCATCAGCAGCACCATGCACCGCCCACAACAGCAGCAGCACCTCTCCTCCTCCAGCGGCAGCAGCACGCGCCGCCCATAACAGCAGCAGCACCTCCTCCTCTGGCAGCAGCCGCACGTGCCGCCCACAGCAGCACCACCACCTCCTCCTCCACCGGCGGCAGCCGTACGTGCTGCCCGCAGTAGTGGCAGCATCTCCTCTTCCAGTGACAGCAGCACGCACCGCCCATAGCAACAACAGCAGCACCCCCTCCTCCGACGGCAGCCGCACGCGCCGTCCGCAGCAGCAGCCACCTCCTTCTCAAGCGCCAGCAGCACGAGCCGCCCGCAGCAGCAACTCCTCCTTCGGCGGCAGCCGTACACTCCGCCCGCAGCAGCAGAACAAGCACGTCCTCCTCTGGCGGCAGCACCACACGCCGCCCGTAGCAGCGTCAGCGTCTCCTCCTGTGGCAGCAGCATGCACCGTCCGCAACAGCAGCAGCATGCACCGCCCACAACAACAGCAGCACCTCTCCTCCTCCAGCGGCAGCAGCATGCGCCGCCCGTAGCGGCAGGAGCACCTCCTCCTCCGGCAGCAGCCGCACGTGCCGCCCGTAGCAGCACCACCAGCACCTCCTCCACCGGCGGCAGCAGTACGTGCTGCCCGCAGCAGTGGCAGCATCTCCCCCTCCGGCGGCAGCAGCACGCGCCGCCCGAAGCAGCAGCAGCAGCAGCACCTCCTCCTCCGGCAGCAGAAGCACGCACCGCCCGCAGCAGGAGCAACACCTCCTCCTCTGGCAGTAGCCGTACGCTCTGCCCACAGCAGCAGCAGCACGTCCTCCTCCGGCGGCAGCACCTCGCGCCGCCCCAGCAGTGAGAGCATCTCCTCCGTCGGCAGCAGCATGCCCTGCTCGTAATAGCAGCAGCACCTCTCCTCCTCCAGCAGCAGCAGCACGTGCCGCCCATAGCAGCATCAGCAGCACCTCTCCTCCAGCTGTAGCAGCATACGCCGCCCATAGTAGCAGCAGCACCTCCTCCGGCAGCAGTCGCACGGACCGCCCGCAGTTGCAGCAGCACCAGCACCACATCCAGCGGCAACAGCACGCGCTGCCCGCAGCAGCAGCAGCACCTCTCCTCCTACGACGGCAGCAGCACACATCGCTTCGCAACAACAACATACGCCGCCCATAGTAGCAGCAGCACCTCCTCCGGCAGCAGTCACACGGACCGCCCGCAGTTGCAGCAGCACCAGCAGCACCTCCACCACCTCCGGTGGTAGCCGTACGCTCTGCCCGCAGCAGCAGCAGCAGCACGGCCTCCTCCGGCAGCAGCACCACGCGCCACCCGCAGAAGCAGCACCAACAGCACCTCCTCCTCGGGCGGCAGCAGCAGCACCTCCTCCTCCGGCGGCAACCATACGTTTTGCCCACACCAGCAGCACCTCCTCCTCCGGCGGCAGCCGCACTTACCGCCCGCAGCAGTAGCAGCAGCACCTCCTCCCCCGGCGGCGGCCGCGGGCGCGCGCCCCCCGCCCGCGCCCCCCTCCCCCGGCGGCGGCCGCGGGCGCGCGCCCCCCGCCCGCGCCCCCCTCCCCCGGCGGCGGCCGCGGGCGCGCGCCCCCCGCCCGCGCCCCCCTCCCCCGGCGGCGGCCGCGGGCGCGCGCCCCCCGCCCGCGCCCCCCTCCCCCGGCGGCGGCCGCGGGCGCGCGCCCCCCGCCCGCGCCCCCTCCCCGGCGGCGGCCGCGGGCGCGCGCCCCCGCCCGCGCCCCCCTCCCCCGGCGGCGGCCGCGGGCGCGCGCCCCCCGCCCGCGCCCCCCTCCCCGGCGGCGGCCGCGGGCGCGCGCCCCCGCCGCGCCCCCCTCCCCGGCGGCGGCCGCGGGCGCGCGCCCCCCCCCCCCCCCCCCCCCCGCCGCCCCCCCCCCGCGCCCCCTCCCCGGCGGCGGCCGGGCGGCGCCCCCGCCCGCGCCCCCTCCCCGGCGGCGGCCGCGGGCGCGCGCCCCCCGCCCGCGCCCCCCTCCCCCGGCGGCGGCCGCGGGTTGCCGAGCGCGCTTGAGCGTGCGCACTCCCCCTCCGGTGGCGGCCTCGCGCACGCGCTCCCGGTCGCAGCAGCACCTCCTCCGGTGGCAGCCGCACGCGTCGCCCGCAGCAGCAGCAGCACCTCCTCCAGCAGCAGAACCAGCACCTCCTCCTCTGGCGGCAGCAGCACGCTCCGGCCCCAGCAGCGGCAGCTTCTCTCCTCCTTCGGCGGCAGCAGCACACGCCGCCCGCAACAATAGCAGCACCTCTCCTCATGCGGCGGCAGCAGCACGCGCCGCCTGTAGCAACAGCAGCAGCACCTCCTCCTGCGGCGGCAGCCACACACACCTCCTGCAGCAGCACCACCTCCTCCTCAGGCGGCAGCCGCAAGCGCAGCCCGCAGCATCAGCATCAGCACCTCCTCCTCCGGTGGCAGCCGTACGCTCCCCCCGCAGCAGCAACAGCAGCACGTCCTCCTCTGGCGGCAGCACCACGCGCCACCCGCAGCACCAGCACCACCAGCACCTCCTCCTCCGGCGGAAGCAGCACAAGCCACCCGCAGCAACAGCACCTCCTCCTCCGGCGGCAGCCATACGCTCCGCCTGCAGCAGCACGCGCCGCCCGCAACAGCAGCATCTCCACTTCCGGCGGCAGCCGCACGTACCGCCCGCAGCAGCAGCCGCAGCACCTCCTCCTCCGACGGCGGCCTCGCGCGCGCGCGCGCGCTCCTCGCCTGCGCCCTCCTCCTCCGGCGTCGGCCTCACGGGAGCGCCCTCACGCGAGCGCCCTCGCGCCCCCCGCCCGCGCCCTCCTCCTCCGGCCGCGGCCTCGCGCAGCGCCCGCGCGCCCCTTGCCCGCGCCCTCCTCTTCCGGCGGCGGCCTCGCGCGCGATTTGTGCCCGCGCCCTCCTCCTCCGGCGGCGGCCTCGCGCGCGCGCTCGCTCGCCCCCCGCCCGCGCCCTCCTCCTTCGGCGGCGTCCTCGCGCGCTCGAGCGTGCGCCCCCGGCCCGCTCACTCCTCCTCCTTCGGCGACCTCGTGCGCGCGCGCGCGCACGCCTCCCGCCCGCGCCCTCCTCCTCCGGCGGTGGCCTCGCGCCCTCGCGCGCACCCTTCGCCCTCGCCCTCCTCCTCCGGCGGCAGCCTCGCGCACTCGCGCGCGCCCTTCGCCCGCGACCTCCTCCTCCGGCGGCGGCCTCGCGCGTGCGCGCGCGCGCGCCCTCCTCCTCTGGCGGCGGCCTCGCGCACGCGCGCGCGCGCGCCCTGCCTGCGCCCTCCTCCTCCGGCGGCGACCTCGCACGCGCGCCCGCGTCCCCGGCCCTGGCTCTCCTCCTCCTCGCGCGCGCGCCCCCTGCCCGCACCCTCCTCCGACGGTGGCCGCGCGCGCTCCCCTCCCGCGCCTTCCTCCTCCGGTGGCGGCCTCGCGCGCGCGCCCCCTGCCCGCGCCCTCCTCCTCCGGTGGCGGCCGTGCGCGCGCGCGCGTGCTTGCCCCTTGCCCGAGCCCTCCTCCTCCCGCGGCGGCCACGAGCGCGCGAGCGCGCGCCCCCAGCCCGCGCGCTCCTCCTCCGGCGGTGGCTGCTCGCGCGCGAGCGTGCCCCCCGCCCGCGCCCTCCTTCTCCGGCGGCGGCCTCGCGCGCGCGCCCCTTGCCTTTGCCCTTCTCCTCCGGCGGTGGCTGTGCGCGCGCGTGCGCTTGCCCCCCGCCCGCGCCCTCCTCCTTCCGCGGCGGCCACTAGTGCACGAGCGCGCGCCTCAGCCTGCGCCCTCCTCCTCCGGCGGCGGCCGTGCGCGTGCGCGCCCCCCGCCAGCGCCCTCCTCCTCCGTCGCCAACCGCGCGCGTGCGCCCCCTGCCCGCGCACTCCCCCTCCGTTGGCGGCCGCGCGCGCGCCCCTCGCCTGCGCCCTCCCCCTCCGGCGGCGGCCTCGTGCGCAGCACGCGTCCCCCTCCGGCGACAGAATCACGCGCCGCCCTCAGCAGCACCTCCCTCAAGCAAACTCACCACATACTGCGCGCCTCCTGTTTCGTGCCGTCCTGATTCAGGGGTTGTTTCTATTCACCGCCTCAAGACTTCTCTCTCTATGCAGACTAAGGGGTTGTGTTAGAATGTCCTAGTATATTCACTAGTCTACATAGATTTGTTGGTCTTGAGTAGAGTTAAGCACTCCACTCCTATTAGGGTGTAATAACCCGAATTGGAGGTTGGGTTCCCAATTTGGTTGGGTCCACAACTATTTGGGACTCCAAATACAGTGGCGGAAACAATTCCTGGACCCACCATTTAGCATAAGGGGGTGAGCACTAGGAAAATTGCGTAAAAGTTGGGTGTAGGCTAGAGTGTTGTGGACGAATTTGGATTGAATTGTATCTTTGAGACTAGCCATGCTGAGGTGTGGCCAAAGATGCAATCAACTGGTCGGGCCCATCTTATCATGGCTGGTCTTCATCGTACCATTGTATGGTAATATCACGAATAGAGTGGCCAAATCTAGCGTAGACACCACAAAACTGAGGGTAACGATGCACGGTTGAGTGTGCACCCTTGCACCATTAAAGACACACTAGGTTGTGCGGGTCTAGTCATGGTGCACCAGTCATAGAAGCCAAGACTGTTTTGGAAAATAATTAGGGGCCGACTGCAATTCATGGAATCGCATGCTGAGTGGACAATTAGTGTTCGAAAGCACGTGATCTGGTCAAATGGGACCAACATCAGCTGCTTCAGCTCCAATGGCCGCGCGTTTGCCTAGATTCGTAAAGGCACAACTCTGCAACACCACCAAATCAATCAGACGATAAACCATGGGGACAAGGATCGGTGATGGTGTGGGGATGTGTGATATGTGCGAAGGTGGGGTTCATACGCAAGATTGACGGACGCATGGAGAAGCCCCCGTATGAGGGCATTTTGCATGTTGAACTCGAATTGAACCTCCATTTCTATAGCATTTTCCCCTCTGAGGTCATCTCGGTGCCGACAATGACTCAAAGAATTTGTTATGCCTAGTGTATGAATGACTTGGAGAACATGAGTATGTAGCCTTGGAGTGGCCTTCTTTCTCACCAAACTTGAACCTCTGGGCTTACCTGAAAAAGGAGCTGGCCAAGCAGAAAAGGCCTTCCTCTGGAATGCTAGAGCTTTAAGAGTTGGTCCAGGAACAATGGGAGAAGATCCATGCTGAGGTTTGCTTTAGCCTCATCGAGAGCTCGGCTATGAGGGTGCGGGCGGTGATCAAGGCCAAAGGTCGGTGGGCTAGGAACTAGAAACACACTTTTGATGTTTGCCCTCCCTGCTTTGAACTATTTGTCCGGATGTACCATTTGTATATCTTTCGGGATATGAGTTAGATCCAAAGTATTATTCTGGATATTTGTGCTATGAACACATCCAGTATGTGCCCCTCCCAAATCGTACCACAATTTAACATTAAGGCTTAATGTATAGTGGTCTTAAAGCCTAAAAACCAAAATTTATGCAAAACATACAGACAATTGTTTCTGCCACTGTAATTCCCACCAGAATTTTTGGACCACCAATAATCCCAACCAGAATTATTGGTGGGGGCCAATAATCTTGGCCAACTCCCAAGCAACCCTCCCTTCCTCCCTTTCCTCACATTCCTATGTAGACCCTTGTACTTTCTCTGTAATAAACTTTTATAAGTTCACCTTTTTCTTACAGCTTGTTGCTGTGTTGCACGTGTAGAGGACGAAGTCCCTGGTGGATGCACAGTAGGCAACCCCTGCTGTTGTTGAGGCATCCCAATTGAAGCATATGCAGGTGGAAAATTTCCAGCTGCAGAATCACCTGCTTGGCCTGTAATAACTGTAAGATTTGTAATACCCATGGGTCCAGTTGTTGAGGAACCAACTATTGGAGCTGATGATGGTCCTGTCATTTGTAGAGTTGACGATACTCTTTATTCCAGATAGCCTTATACCATGTAAGAATTAAAAAATGGCGCAGGAGACTAAGTATAGAATCTGCAGACACAAGTTCTTGAAGTAGAAAATAATACTGGAAGTACCTTCAGTAATAGCCAGTATTAACAAGTTGTAACACCAAAATCAATGTTACAGCCTTATGATACTTCAAGAGTTGAGCAAGGATCTTTGCTGGAATGGTAGACTAGTAAGGGCGAATTCCTACGAAGTAGGATCAGAATCAGAAACGCGAAATTCATTCTTGATCCCCTTGCCCGGTCTTCAACGCTAATATCAGAAACGATGGTGCCACCACAGCGTCGCACAGGGACCTCCGATTGGCTGCCCCTATAAACACATTCAGGTCAGCACCCAATGAGCGCTAAGCAAGCGCCGCGAGGCATAAGCGCGCCAACACGCGACGTGCAACGAAGCGAAACTCTAAAAAGCGGAAAACCCACATTCGGCACGCGAGCACGAAAACGAATTTCGTTTGTGTTTCTGCTGGCTTCGAATTTGTATGTGAATTCCTCTGCTCGTGATTGGAGCGCACGCTTCCCACCAGTCTGGTTATGTATGACGAGAAGTTTGCAACAGTACAGTAAACTTGCGTGGTCAAGTCTGGGCAGTCGACGTGAATTTTGTGGTGAAAGTGTGGGGTGTACACGTAGGATCGTGCGAAGTATCCAGGTTCGCAAGCGAAATTCAATTGCGATCACTTTACACAATTGTTGATCCGCTTGTAGTAAAACGGCAGGATAAGAAACATTCTTGATTCTGATCCTACTTCATAGGAATTCGCCCTAAGATAGCGGAAGTCTTAGAACTTGTAAGTGTTGACCATAATTTATTGAAGAACAAGTTAATAATTGAAGTCATACAAGCTACTCTTATATATGCTAGAGGTACCTGTTCGGTAATGTACCTGCTCAAAACTACTTGCGCTATGCGCTCTAATTGCTACTGAAAGGGGCGCAACTGTTCGCGTGAGTGAAACGGCCTGCTGGCATATTCATCCAGACGAGCGCTATTTGTTGACGTCATTCTACATATGCTAGGTACAGTATAACTGGACAATATCTATCGGAACTACTTACTGAATTGCTTAAGTACCATTTTATCACAACACCAGTAACACCTACCAAGCCTACAATTATATACAGATAATATATATTTTAACCCAAGAATGATAAAGCAACTCCCGAAGACCAATCTTAGGGCGAATTCCTATGAAGTAGGATCAGAATCAAGAATGCCAAATCCATTATTGATCCCATTGCCCGGTCTATTACGCCAACATCTGAAACGAGGGCAGCCATCTCAGCGTCGCTTAGGCGCCTCTGATTGGCTGCCCCTACCAACACATTTTGGACAGCCAAAAACGAGCGCGAAGCGAACGCCGCATGACAAAAGCGCGTCGACGCACGACGTGCAGCGAAACGAAACGGTACGCGACGGGCACAAATTCGGGCACAAAAACGCGACTTCTGCTGACTTCGAAACTGCATTCAACTGGGTGATGCAAATTCACGTGCGACACGATTGGAGCGCACATTTCCAAGTCCTGTCCAGCTCGTGACTAAGGGAACGCATCGTCTATTCTAGGCAGTCTGCGCGATGTTTTGTGTTGGTTTGAGGGGTGTACACGTTGGTTCGCGCAAGGCATTCGGTCTCACTTGCGAAACTCACTTGCGACACTCACTCTTGATATGCTGGTTGTAAAACGGCAGGATCAGGAACATTCTTGATTCTGATCCTACTTTGTAGGAATTCGCCCTTAGGGCCTGGTGAGAAGAGAGGGTCCAGCTGTGCAGCATGAGGTGCATCCTAGCAAACCGCACAGTCGGGTAGTAGTCGATCCACCACCAGTCCGTCACCCTCCCCACGTCAATCATCTTTGGCTCCTGCAGCTTCGGCAGCCACCTCAGTGAGGCGGGCAGAGGGTTCAGCTCGGGCAAATAGCACAGCTCCGGTTCTTTTAGATTTCTCAACTACCTGAGTGACTAGGGTAAGACAAAAAAAAACATCTGAATACTCCAGCTTCAGAGAGCTGAGATGATTTAGCTGCCCGACTGATTTGGACAGGCTAGAAAGGCTGTCTATGTGGGTGAGGCCAAGGGAGCGGAGGGCAGAGAGGGCGGAGATGGTATCTGGGAGCGAGGAGATTTAGGGGCATCGATTAATTGATAGGGTGATGAGGGACACTAGGCCCCAGGGCTGTTGTGTGCTGCTCTGCTTGCTGCTATGCTGTGCATGGTATGTGGGTGCTTCAAAAGCTTGGTGTTGGTGTGCGATTCTGTTATTCTACCGCCGTATTTATCGACGATGGAATGGATGAAGCAGTGCACAACCCCAAATGAACTACCACGTATTGCACGTGAACATATTTTCCGTTTTGTTTGTTTTGTGTGTTATTTTATCAGTTCGTGTGTTTCAAGTGTTGTCATAGTAGTGTGGTATTTATTGTTGTTTGTATATGTAATGGAATGGAAGAGAATGCGTGATGGGTTGGTCTATGTAATCTGTCGATGTTTCGAAAGGTTTGTGCGCAAATTCTTGCATAAAACTAAGAATTGCGACAATGTATGTTTTTATACCATTGTACGTCGTAGTTATCGAGTGTATTAGAGCAGCATACGAGTGTAAAATACAGTAAAAAGATAATTGAAAAGTGTAGTTACATTGGCGCATGAAAACATGAAATCAAATTTATTAGGTTGCTACGAAACCCAACAAATAAAACCTAAGGGGCCCGACATACCATTCAAGATGCCATCAACCCTAAACTCGCGGCCATTTTCCGAGTTTAGGGTTGATGCCACCCCGAGCAGGGCTCTCTGTTCAAGGGTAAACATCCGGAATGTCAGGTACATTCCGGGTCTTTCCAGCTGAAAGCCTGATTTTGAGGGTTTCGTACGCACAAACCTCCTGACTGATTCCGGGCGTTTCCAAGGAACTCCCTGAGCAATCCGGATTGCGTGAAAATTTATCCTGGCCATCCGACTAGCATGGAAACCTACCCGTGCTGGAATTGCAACCGTGCGACCCGTCGAACTTCCACAACTACGGAAGTGCATGGCTGTCAGACATATCACAACACCTAAATATCACCTTAGCCAGGTTGCGCACTGTCCCTCTAATTTGTACGCATTCCTGTCGCGATTGACAAGGAAAGTTTCGAACTTGGTGTGGTGGTGCGGGACAGCAGCAGCAGCACGTGAGTGTTCTGCATTCTTCATCGTTTCTTCCATCGATGTCCTTCCTCCTTGTACTCGAAGTGCCCACAGGTTCCGCTTTTATGTAGGGAGTCCCGAAAAACACTCTGAATTTCAGATTGACAGGTCAAAGTATTCCTGAAATAACGAGAGATTCTTCAGGGAATGCTGAATTTTCAGGGTCTTCAGTGACGCGAATCCTGAGACCGCTGGGTCTTGAAAAACGAAAAACAATTAGCCCTGACCCCGAGTCACATGCTGGACCCTACGGGTTTATTGTTTTGTTGGCTGCGCAAACCTACTGTACGAGCGAATATCGCCCAACATGTGGCTGACTGAGTCAGGTTTGGGCGAATCTACGGCAAATTGCTGTTTCGAAGATTTGGATGCATTTCTGTCGGATACTTTTTAATTCGGGCACTGTCGAGAGTGCGAGCGTTGATGCGCATAGCACCGCCACGGTGGCCGTTTCGTCCAGGCTGTGAACTCCCTCATTCGTTCCTGTCGCTCAAGGCCGCCGTAAGAGGCCATGGGCGGGCAGTCCTCGCAGGTGGCGGTGCTGGTGCTGGCGGCGCTGGCCCTCGTCGCCGCGGGCTACCTCTTCGGCACCACGGGGCTCGCCGCCGCGCCCTCGTCGCTGCTCGACTCGCTCGTCCACGGCTCGCCTAAAGCCGCCGCGGACGCCCTCACAGGTGCGCGCTGCGGGGAGGGGGGGAGGGAGGGGGGCTGCAGTGGGCTTATGAGAGTGGGGGCCCGCTGGGTGCCCTTGCCGCTGCTCGTCTCGCTCGTCCCCCGCCGACGCCTTCTAAGGCACGCAGTGGATAGCGGAGGGGGAGCGGGGCGGGAAGAGAGAGGAGGGCAGAGAGGAAACGGAAGAGGGAAGAGCGTGGCTCGCGGCGCCCTTGGCTGCTGGGCGCCATGGCGGCAGTGCGGCAGTGCAGTGTCGCAGGGGTGCCCTTGCCTGCTCCGCTCGTCCATCCGCCCGCGCAACGCCGATGCTGGTGTGTGGCTGGAGCGAAGCGGAAGGAGGAGGGCTGGATGGTGCAGCCATGCGGAGGGGATGTGGAGATGAGGGGATGAGCGGGTCAGGAGATGAGGGGATGCAGGGATGCGGGGATGAGGGGATGAGGGGGTGAGAGGGTGAGAGGGTGAGAGAGTGAGGGGATGAGGGGAAGCAGGGATGCGGGGATGAGGGGATGGTGGGATGGGGAGATGAGGGGATGGGGGGATGTGGAGTTGGGGGACTTGGGGATGTCGGGGATGGGGGATGGTGGGATGGTGAGATGTGGGGATGGGGGATGGATGAAGGGACGAGGGGATGTGGCCCACGTGAGCAAAGGCCCGAGCCCCGTCTTGCCTCGGGGCTTGGCTACGTCACTACACAAGGCGAGCCGCGTCATCCGCCCCGCCCCATCAATTCCGCGACGTGGCGAAGTTTCTGGTTGGATTCGCTCATCACGAACTGTCGCGCACAATTTTCTTTTTATTTTTCCCCTGGTGGGTTGCCCAAAAAGATGTTGGCGAGCGTTTTGCGTCTTTCAAGCATTTCGCGTTTTGCGCTTAAACGGTACCTTGTAAACACAAAACGCTCGCCTGTCAGAGCGTTTTTAGCAACTTAGGTTGGGTGGGGGAGCGAGTGTTTAAGTGCTAGGTGTTTGGGCGTCAGGGGGGAGTGTGGGCGAGGTTGCAGAGGCCTGTGGAAAATGCAAGCACTCATCAGCGCCTGATTCCCTGTTTCCCCCCAACTCATCTTCTCCGCCTCCCCCCTCCTGAGACCTCAGTGGCGGCGCAGGAGGCAGAAGAGGCGGCGGTGGCGGCGGCGGAGGAGGAGATTCTGAGCGAGGAGGCGGCGCTGGACGCGCCGGACCCGCGCGCCGCCGTGAACGAGTCGGACCCCGCGGTGCAGAAGGTGATCGACGAGCGGCGGCGCCGCCGGGAGGCGGCACGGGAGAAGTACAAGGAGGAGCTGCTGGCCATGGTGCGCGAGGTGAAGCAGGCAGCCGCCGCGCCAGGCGGGCTGCGCGAGGAGGAGACTGTGGCGGACGTGTCGAATGTGCCGCTGCAGTACGGGGCCACCGAGATGAGCCAGCTGGGCGCCGAGGGGGGGAAGGGGGATGCGAAAAGGGTGACTGAGGGGCAAACAATGGCTGGTAGTCAATCAAAAGAGGGTGCTTCTACAGATTCGCCCGGTCCCTCAACAAAGAAAAGGAGACGGCGTTAGGGTGCTTGGAGGGGTGGTGCCTCTGGCTGACGTCCTGTCATTGCTTCCTGGAGCATGCTTGGAAACTCTTTGGATTGGCTTCTCTTGTATAATCTTTGCTGTACCGTAATCTCCCAGCATGATCCTGAGAAAGGTTGACTAGAACAGGACATACAGGGGTATATAGCCTAATGGGTTGTACTCCCTAAGACACAACCCTATATAGTCTACTGTAACATACACTAAATGTTTGTATGTTTGACACACCCCCTAGACTGGATAGGGGCAGTGCCTGATGAGAGAGAAGCAGCTCAGGGTGGCACTACTAGTTCAGCCTCTGAGGTAGGGGTCTAAAGACCAGTCAAATAAGTACAGACAAGGCAAGAGCAAGACCAGGGTGGCACTACTAGTCCAGCCACTGAAAAGAGGCCACAAGGCCAGTCTGGGTAATATATATAAAGATCTATACACAATCAAGGTCCTAGCAAGTGAGAGGCTACAGGAACGAGACCTAGCTGTACACAGTGCCGCTGATGATCTTTAGGCGCAAGCGCCTTATTAAAGATATCAGCTGTGTTGGCACCGGAGGCCAAGTGTACTACACGAGCCCGGCGACGCTGCTGCAGCTCACGCAGGAGGAAGTACCGCATCTGGATGTGCTTCGGTCTGCCCTCAAGTCATGGCTCCTAACACAGGAGGATCATGGTCCTGTTGTCAGCGTACAGAACCGGGGCAGAGCTAGGCCGCTCACCCAAGTCGGTAAACAAGAAGGTCAGCCAGCGGAGCTCCTGTGCCGCCATGGCACCTGCATAGATCTTAGCCTCACAGCCTCACTAAATACTCGTAGGAGCCACAGTGCCTCCGAAAGGCGGTTTTGTGGATAGAGTTATCCGCCATCCGAATTTGCCAATATCCTGACCGGAGGTCCAGTTTGGAAAAAACAGTGGCTCTCCGAAGCTGATCCAGCAGATCGTCTATCCTTGGAATATGATATTTATTCTTGACGGTCTGCTTGTTGAGTGCCCTGTATTCGATGCACATCCGCAACGATCCATCTGGTTTTGGTGTGAAGAGTACATGTGCTCCGAAAGGTGATGTTGACGGTCGGATCAGCTTCTCCAGCAGGTATTCAATCTGCTTCTTCATATCCGCTAGCTCAGCCGGATTGAGGCGGTACGGAAGTTGGAAGGTTGGTTTAGAACCAGTTTCCTCCACGATCTCGTGCTGGTGTGCACGTGCTAATGGCACGCCCGTCGGTAGGTCGTCGGGTAACACGTCCTTGTATTCCTGGAGAACCCCTTTGATGGCACTAGGAAGTTCTTTAGGTAGCTCCAATTCAGTGCCATCTGCTTCAGTAACCAACACTGTGTCACAATGCTCCGCTTTTTTCGGCTCCTTGGAGAATCGTACCAACGAGATAGTTGGTACATCTCCCATGTCATCCCAAGTTGGTAGCTTGATAGGCTGATTTTTATTTGTACACGTGGCCGTCCCCTGTTGCCAGTTGATTGTAGGGTTGAACTTCTTCAAGAAATCCCTCCCGAGTATCAAGTCCACTCCTTGTAACTGGGTAACTAGTGCAACGGGTGCCCAACGTATTTGTCCAATGTAGAGTTGTAGCCGCGTTTCGCTGCATACTGGTAACTCCGTGCCATCCACCATTGTCGCCGTAAACTGGGAAGGTTTGCTGCTGAAGCCGAGACGTTTGATGGTGGTGTCGGAGCAGACTGTATGGGAGGCTCTACTATCCACTAAGGCGTTTAGTCTTCGGCCGTTGCATACTACTGTCGAGAGTAGAGGAGGTTTGGACTCCCCTGTGTAATTGAGAACCTTTCCACTAAGAGGGTCAAAGGGTATAGTGGTGGAGGACTTATGGGTACTAATGGATCCATTAGATTCTAATGGTGCAATTGCTGCAACAGATGTGATAGGCAAGTGGTGTGTGAAGGGCGGATCCACACCTGGCCTATTGGTTGGTGTAGGTTTGACATGTATCCGTGCCACTGGTGTCGACGTCGAAGGTGGGATTTGAGGTCATTGCAGCTTCCTTTGGACCTCCAGCTTCCCCCTCAGTTGCTTCAGCCGTGTAGCCGCTCTGCGTGGGATCCGTGGTGGTTTTGAAGGCTGGTTCCAGGAAAGGATGTTGACTCTGACAAAGGGTCGAGTGGCTTCGACCGCTTTTAATTTTCCCCCAAGGTTCGCCGGCACTGGAATAATCTCCAGAAGTTCCAACTACAATTGGGGTCCTTCGAAGAAATTTCTGATAGCTGTAGAGCTCTTAGTTTCATTATGAGGTAAAGCTTCCTTATAGGATGAAGAAAGCTTATTTTCGGGTGAAATAGGGTCTTTCCCGTGGTTTCCCAGATCGGTCGGGTGTAGTTTCGTGGAGGTTTTTTGCTCCTCGGCAATTTCCCTTGATGAAATCTGGTCCTTGGAGCATAGATTCAAGTCATGATTTCTCCTCGTCAGCGCCCAGTCATTCTGCTACTGCTGATTTTTGCCTTGACTGACTCCGATATTTTTTATCTTGACCGATCCGCCAGCGAGATCCGCAATCACTGGTGGCAACCAATTTTTTGCTTATGATTCGCCGAATTTAGAGGGCAGCCGCTGCCGCGCGTGGCTTGATATTGTGCTCGTGCTGCAATCATTCTGCTGCATTGACCGATTTCGTGTCCGTTCGCGCCGGAGAAATCGCATTGCGTTTTTCTGTTGTACACCTTGAGCCGAACAGAGGAACACAACTTTTCAGGGTGCCGGTAGACAAAAACGCACAGGGGTTTCGCACGGCATCGTCACGGGCATGTGGGCCTTTCGCACGGGCACGAAGGTTACCATTTTGATGTTTTGCGGGGTAGGTTTGAGTGGCATATTTTGGCGAGCCATTGCTCACTTAGTTACCCTGTGTTAATTTTCGGCGCTTTCAAGCGAGAGTGAGTTTCTCTGGTGTAGCACCAGAGTGGTGGTTGGCGGGTGAGATGTTGAGTGAGTTTCTCTGGTTTGGTTTGCTCCCTTTTATTCTCAGTGAAATGTGGCGAGGGTTTGGAGTCGCATTTCAGTTCCAAATATTAGGGGCGTGTTCTAAAGATTTCTTACATTACGAATTGAAGGTTCGTGTCGCAACAATTGTGGGAATTTGTTTTCGAGTCTGTTCCTGGGTTGGCCGTCGGATGTTGAGAACGACCCTTGGCATTGGGACATCGCGACTCCATTTCACTGCCAAGTCAGCGTTCGGTTTCATGCGGTGATGCTCAAGCCACAAACAAACCCAGTGAGGCGTACGCACCTTTGCGAGCTCAACAAAAGGCTCGCCGAGCTTCACCGGAGAGTTATTCCGAGCGCGGCTGGAAGTTTGTGGCGAAAACGGTTGCGGCGCACATCTTTCGTCTTGTGCCGCATGTTTGCCATCGCTGTCATGATGACACTGCATTGCTGGCTCTGTTCACGGCCCACGTTGAGTGGGCCATTGCCCGTGTGTGTTGCTAATGGGCGGTGGTTTCTGTTTGGGCCACGTATTGCGCCGGGCCTCCGGTGTGCTCCAGGTGTAACGGGAACGTGCGTCGAGACGATCGATCTCGACAGGGTCGGCCGTCGAGGGAAAAGCCATGAGCTCATATCGGTCATGGTTTCGAGGGCCACGTTCACCCGAGCGTTGTGTGTTGTGACTCCGGAACATGTCGAATCGTTCAGCGGCAGCGACTAGGTCATGGTAGTTACTGTAGTTCACTGTCGCCACTTATCGTCGCACATCTGGTTTCAGTCCCGCCAGGTACGATTGATTTTCTTTTCGCCGTCCGTAATGTCATGTATTCGCACATAAAACTGCTCCATCTGCTGCGTGTACTGCGCCACACATGAAAATTGTCGGTGCCAATGAATAATTTCCTGCGTGATGTAGGTCGAATGTACGGGCTCGAAACGGGTAAGTAGTCCGTTACGAAACTGTTTCCACGTGGCTTCGCACTGTAGATGCTGACTATTGTTGAAGATCCATTTGAGAGACGGGCCGCACATGAGCGTCGCTGCGAACTGAACCACTTTGGTGTCCTGAGTCGTCCTTGACCATCCGATCGCCGCAAAATGAATTCTGATGGCTCCGATCCATCGACGAACGTAACAAGATTTGTCGCTGGGATCGAGCGAGAATGAACCTGTGCAGCCCGTACTGGACAAGGTGAGGGAACTCTACGCGAAATTGGCGATTGCTGGCATCACGTACCCTGAGCAGACTAAGTGTCTCAAGATGCTCAGCCCGAGTCTTGGCTGCAATTTATAAGCGGACTCAGCCTGCCACAAAACCAAAGTCAGTGGACATTGGAGTGGATTCGCACCAAGATTATAGAAGAAGATTTTCGTCGCTATACACTGCTCGGAGGTGATGACAGCACCAACGGCTATGCCATGCAAGGGACATGGAGGGATCGAGGGCGTGGCAATCGCGGTCGCTCTTACTGCAACCAAGGTGGTTGCGGGACCTGGAACCAGCGGGGGCGTGGTGGCGCTGGTGCAAGAGGAAGAGGTGGTCACTCCAACAATGACAACAGTGAACCACGCTTGAGGGGAGAGTGCTGGTATTGCAAGGAAGAAGGGCATCCATGGTTTCGCTGCTCTACAAAGCCCGACTGGTGGACCCCTTGGAACCAATCGCAAAAGAGGATTGGAGGAAAGCAACCACATGGAGGTGCCAACATGGTAGCTGATCCTGTTGAAGAAACCTCCAAGGATGACAAAGGAATGGGAAATGAGGAGAGGAATGCTGGACAGTTCTACCATGTGTGTGACAAAGATGACAGTGGCACAGCTGTTGCAAGGGCTGGAGAGGAATTGCACCCGCTTGACATGTGGGTCATGGACTCTGGTGCTGCATGGACAATGACACCACGCAAGGACTTGCTGGATGCTGTGCGAGCGCCTCCAATCTCTGAAGTGCGCTCAGCATCCGGGCATGCAATCTCTGATGTGCGCTCAGCATCCGGGCATCCAAGTATCAAGAGACTGGAATCTGAGGCAGAGGGATGGAAGTCAAGTGCGAGGAGGACTTCCTTCACCTTGTTGTGCCACTCACGAGGAGCCTGCTTGAGGCCATACACTGGGCGCTTCAGCTTCCACACTGTGTTGGCAGGGTAAGTGCCAGGAAACCCCGGTGGGCGTTCCATGTGAACATCCTCCTTGAGCTGGCCTTGGAGAAAGGCGGAGGAGGCGTCCATGGACTTGATCTCGAAGTTGCCGCGAGCGGCTATATCAAGAAGAGCGCGCACAGTCGGGAGCTTGGCCGTGGGCGAGAATGTTTCGAAGAAGTCGAGATACTCCTTCTGGGTGAAACCCTTCGCCACGTATCGTGCCTTGAACAGTGGAGCTTCGCCTGGGAGTTGTTTGACTCGGAACATCCATTTTCCGCCGACGATGTTGACACGGGAAGGGGGAACAACATCGTCAAAGCTGTTGTTGCGAATGAACGCCTCGTTCTCCACATCCATTGCTGCCTTCCACTCCTTCTTATAAGGCCCCGAGAGAGCTTCCTCGTTTGTGCGAGGAGTCGGAATGGTCGGGTTCTCGGTGAAGTTGAGGGAAGGGCAGTCAGTAATGTCCGGGAAGATGTGAGAGAGAAATTGGCAGACCGCGTGAAGGTCAAACAGCTCCTCATGCCTGTCCTCCAGAAGTGCACGGGGGGGAATACGGATGGAGGGGACATCACCCCCGGCAGGAGGAGGCGGGGTGACCAAACACCGGATGGAGAAGGCGGCTGGTCCCCAGGCGAGAGGCGGAGCCGGTCCCTTGGAACGAGTGCGACTAGAGATCGGAGACGAAGGCGGCTGCGGTGGAACCGGAGGGACTGGGCGCCTCCGATAGGAGACTGGTGAGCCGGGCTCGACGCGCGGGGAAGGCGGAGCAGGAGGAGGTGCCGCTGCGGAGGATACTGGGGAGGCCGGGTGAGACACGCCGGACGGAGAAGGCCCCGGAGAAGGGGCAGCGGCCGGAGGTGGGGCATCGAAGTCTGCCCAAACAAGCGTCGGGGGAGGTGGAGGAGGCTCGCCCGTGGTCGCAGAGTGGAATGGGCGTGTCTCATCGAAGACGACATCACGGCTGCGAATCAGCTGTCTGGTGATTGGGTTGAGGAATAAGTAGTCTGGGGAGTCGGAGTTGTGCCCCAGGTACATGCAGGTCTGGGTTTTGGGACCAAGCTTGCCACCTTGCTTCCTGCGCGTGTGGGGGCTTAGCAACACATACGCGGTACACCCCCGGACGCGTAGAGAGCGGGCGGAAGGCGTGACCCCAAGCCAGAGAGCAGTAGGTGTGGTGTCGGGCCGGTGGGGATGCGGATAAAGATTGTAGTGGTGCTGGCAGCTTGCGCTTGGGAGAGGGCGGCGAGAGGTGCAGGTGAATGCAGCGTGTAGAGCTTGCTGCTGTTGAGTGTGAAGCGTGCTAGGAGCTTGTTGGACTTAGGGTCGAAGAGGTCACAGTGATCCGAGTGTGCTGGGAAGATCGTGGTGACGCCTGCCCGTTGGAGCTCGTGTTGGGCCACGAGATTGTGGCGTAGTGTGGGAACACACATGCCGGTGACACTGCCCGAAGGAAAAGCTGGGCACGGAACTGTGGAGGAGCCCTTGGCGTGTGTTGTGAAACTGGAGTCTGCTCCAAGTAGACGGATTGGTGTCTCGTATGGCTTGAAGGAGTGTTCTTCCTTGAGAACCGTGTGAGTGGCCCCACTGTCGAGGGTGAACTCTATTGTGGCTGAGGTGCTTTGTGAGCCAGGATACTGCGAAATCGTCTCATTAATCATGGCAGTGCCAGGGAACAACATGTTGAGGCGCACATCAGCAGGTGCAGCCACAGCAGCCTGCACGGATTCCTGCGCTTCGACTTGATTGACTTGGCGAGGAACACGATTGACCATCCAGCTTGGCGGCTTGGAGGCGGTCCCATTGACGGCATACCACTCGTCATCCTTTTTCTTGAAGCAGAAGGCAAGGGCGTGGTTGGTGCCGCCACACACCTGGCCAGCACGAGGGCCGCACTTGATGATGTAGGGACACGGGGGGAAGCGGTTGCGCTGGAATGGCACCGAAGCGGCATAGGCTTGAGGCACGGGAGCGCGGATTGCATTGGCCTTGGCTTGAGCGCTGTTGTCCTTTTCGGCAGAAAGGAGCGCGGGTGAGACCTTGGCAAATGTGAGGTCTGCAGGAGCAAGGCCCAAGAGCATCTTGCGTGTGACTTCGTATGCCGGAGTGAGGCCGACTAGGAGAGCGGCTGCAGGGGCTTGCTCGGGGAAGACTATCCCCAACTGTTTGAGTTCACCATGAATGGACTGCACCTTGGTGACATAGTCCGCCATGCCTGGCGAGTCCTCGAGCCGCACTTGGAACATGTTGGGGATGAGTATAGCAACTCCCACTGCAGTCTTGTTCAGGAAGCGATCCTCGAGGTAGAGCCAAATGGCGTTGGCAGACGGGTAGTTGTGGTAGGTTTCGACGAGTTCGGGAGGAGTGGTGCCCATGAAGACACTAATGACCACACCATCGGCCTTCTCCCAATTCTTGTACTTGAGCAGTGCAGCAGCATAAACTGCTTCGGCGGCGGCATTAGCTGGATCGGCGGACCTCTCGGGTTTAGGAGGCTCTTTGCCGTCACCGATGTTGAGAAGGACGTCGGTGAGCTCGAGCCCCTTCACCTCGCGACTGAGGAGGTGCTTGTCGATACCATAGCACCAAGCCTTGTAGTTGGAGCATGTGCCGTCCGGCTCGAGACGAAGGAGCGGGATCGGGTTGGCGAGTGAAGTGGTTGAGTAAGCCATTGTCGGTGTGCAGCGCGGCACTTCTGGAAATTGGTCGATGAGAATTGCTGAAAATCACTCTGACGGCTTTATCAAAATGCCGCTAAGTAGGAAATGGCGTCGGCGAAAATTCTTTAAAACGCCGACTTGAAACTGAATCTGAGCCTTTGTCTAACCCCGGACCCACACACCCCCCCACACACCCCCAGGCCCTGTCCCGCAGCTACACAGCTCCGCAACCAGCTTCGCAACCAGCTTTGCAACCAGCTCCGCAACCAGCTCCGCTCCGCTTCAACCTGTGTACCTGCTCTTGCTTGACGCGAGACGTTCGTGGAGGCGATTTCGCGAGGGGAGTTCGCCTATTCTGGCGGGGTCTGAGGGGAAACTCGAGAACGAGTTTTAAGAGATGGTCGAAATTGAGATTCGACCAAGGAGAACCGAGGAGGAAATCGACGACGAGAAGCGTGAACGCTTCAGAGATGAGAAATTCAATGAGGTCGAGCGCGAAGGTGGTCGACGATGAGAGGCGCGACTGCAGAGTGGAGCACATCGAAATTCCGACGACTCGAAACGAATGTCGCGACGATGAAGTGCGCGTAGCGTGGGCACGTTGAGATTAGGACCTTGATCCGCGTGTGCAGATAGGTCGCTCTGATACCATGTAAGAAATAGAGTTGAAATGATTAATTAGGTAAGAAGCCCAAGGCTTTATAAGTACATGGCAAGATGAGAGAGAATGGATGAAGGGGGAATTGGAGGGAATCCCCATTGGGATCTCCGGAATCTCCAATTGGGTAATTGGAGATTGGGGGGATCACAATTGGGTGAGGTTGGGATTTGTGAGTACACCCCAACCCACTAGAACATTCACGACCTAAAATAGGATATAAAAGTACAAATACAAAAGTGGTATTTGCAGTCTATTTCTAACAAGCCCTGCTGCATCATGCCTGATACCCTGCAGTTCTCAGGGTATTTGCCAACGTAGGCGTACAGACATGGGTATGCCTTTTGGTAGCACCCATTTGCATCCGCAACGAAGAAGGATCGAAGGGGGCTGCTGCTGTTGCGAGAGGCAGCGTGGCTTAGGGCTAGTAGGTGTGGAGAGAACAAGAACAAGTTTGGTGCTAGCCTATGACGTGTGCAAATATGATACACGTGTACAGGCGCCGGAGTGCAGCACTAGGTGTGTGACATCTGATAAACGGACTAGCTTTCCGGAGTCCCACATCAGAGGCCTAAGAACTATACGCCTCCTGGAACACCCTCGCCTTCTCCGAGGCAGAGGCCCAGTCTGGTAGAAACGGGAGAACCGCCACAAATGCGTGTCTTGGCTCCTACATGATGTTCTTCAGTGAGATCAGCATCATTCGTGCCTGTCACCGCACTGGTGCAAACACGTGCGTGCCGAAGCTGTACACCATGATGCAAAAAACTAAGCCATCGAGTTCTGGAATCGACATCCGCACGAGCACTGCATCCCAGCGGCGGTAAGAAGCATTGGCTGTTGTCAATGATAATGATATGCGGAAATGCGTCAACGTTCATCCTAATGTACTACACACCTGGGCGGATGCGAACCAGTCGCCAGTTTGTAGGGTGCTTACATGGTGTTTGGTGCATCAAGGGGTGCTCGAAAATCGATTAGATTACCGTATTCCACGAGGAGAAGTCGAAGGTCGAACTGAGCAGGTCCTGGGAGTCGCAGCTCGTCAAGGTCGTGGTGGCGAGATTAACAAGGTGGTAGTTCGCAATGAGATCTGCAAACGTGGACAGCCAAACCAACACGAATGGGATAGGGTCAAGGGGCTCCAGTCCAAGCACGATGCCGGGAAGCCCTCCATCTCATGCTGCCGAGGAATGCGTTGAAGCATGCTAGCAGCTCGTACGCACCTAACACCGTCCTTTTATCCGCCACTATGGAGGCGTGGATTTGTAGGACAGCAAATGCGATTGCCGGATTTTCGAAATGAAATGGCCCTGCAATATGTCCTGGGGCGGTATGCATCGCGCCTGGCCCTGGGATTACGATCCATTATTCCTGAAGTGAACCTAAGGGAAGACACTAACGCAATTTGTATTCACTCAATTGCTGCTGCGTGCAGTCCATGCACGCCCACCATAGTTTAACACCAGTGTGCGTGTGTGTGCAACCCGATATGCCAGAGAGGCCAAGGACAAAGATACGGGTGGGGGGTCAGCATGCTGATTGGTGGGTATAACATGTGACAGTTGTGCCTCTCATGCATGCCATTTCTCACATGTCTCGCTTGGGCGGATCTTCTATCCAATGCTGTGCCATTGGGCGGGGGTTTTCGGTAGGGCACCTGTGTGCTCGTTTGCACTCCCCGTATGCAGCCAGTTACAACATCCACCCCTTCGCCCACCTGTCGTGATTTGCTGTCACGTATGTTGCGACTATGCCGGCGGAAACATCTACATGTCGCTGCCACGTTGATACGGCTTTAGAGCACGCTTTAACATGACAGGTTGCATTCGTGAAACACAAACACCTCTTACATAGCACTGTACCCAAGAGCTTCCTACAATGTTATGGCACATTGTCAGACAAGTAAACAACAAAGTTGGCCCCCCTGTGCGATTACGCCAATCAACATAGCCCCATGCCACACTATGCAGAAACAGCTGCAGACCCAAGGGTCGATGCGTCTTTCAGGGTGCTCACTCGACCGCCCTACTAGCAACCTCCATGACATATTCGGCAAGGCCCACAATGCCTGACATGACAGACTCGAACGCCTCGAGCGTCAAGGGCACGTCCTAGTTGTCGGTGTCCATGTCCTACGCTGCGTAATTGTGGACATGGTGGCTCTTGGTCGGAGTGTGCGCGAGGCGGTCTATGAGGGCGGGGCTGCCCAGTTGCATGTGCTCCAACAGCTGCCATGGCTCCATCTTTGTGACTTGGGCAAAGCATGGGAACAAATCTCCAGCCCTTCGGAGGACCCAGCAATATGTTAGAATATACCATGCTATGCTAGTTGTGTATATTGTGTTTACATCCCTAGTTGGGTGTACACCTGTGTTGGGGTGTCAATCCAACCCAATTGTGGTTGGTGCCCCCAAACACAAGGACCACAATTGTGGGGGCACCACAAGTGGGTTGGCTAAACCACTGGTGGTACACCACACTTGGACCACCTCCAACTGGTGGTCAACCACATTTGGAAGGATCCTCCTTCCCTTGTGATTGGTCCTAACCCCCCTTTCCCTTCCAACCTTCCCTTCCTAGCTCATCTCTCTCTTCCTATGTAATGCCTTTGCTTCATCAATAAACTGAACCTTTCTGTTTCTAACATGGTATAGAGCAATAATGGCTCACGCCAACTTTTAAATCCCGATCCTTCCCCACGCTTCCGCCCCGTCCCCTTCCGACGTGCACCTCATTGCCGTCCCCTCCATCGCCGCTGCTAGACTCCTAGCCGCCGCCTCTC
Source organism: Closterium sp. NIES-67 (assembly GCA_027943415.1). Taxonomy (NCBI): domain Eukaryota; kingdom Viridiplantae; phylum Streptophyta; class Zygnematophyceae; order Desmidiales; family Closteriaceae; genus Closterium; species Closterium sp. NIES-67. The sequence continues at coordinate 769,954 of BQMB01002366.1, forward strand.
AACTAGTTTTCTGTTGGGTGGATTTTCAAAAACCCCCAATGCGCCAAACGCCATAGCTCGCTCGATAGTTGACACAATTGAGTGATTTGACTTGCAAAAGAACGCTCTTGGTGTCAGCTACAACGTCGTAAAATTTCGAACTGTTTCATCGCTTGGATTGTCAGATATCGCTTTCCGAAGTTTGCACACTTTCCTGGATGTGATCACGAAGTGCTACTGAAATTTCTACCAAGTCCTATTTTCATCAGCTAACTGCCATCTTTCCCCATCTTTTGCCTCCTCACCTGCACCTGCTCATCGCCGCCTTACCACTGCTGCAGCCATAGCAGCAGCAGCAGAAGCAGCAGCAGACTCAGCAGCAGCAGCACCAGCAGCAGTAGCAGCAGCAGCAGCAGCAGCTGAAGGAGCAGCAGCAGCAGCAGCAGCAGCAACAGCGGCAGCAGCAGCAGTGGCAGCAGCAGCAGCGTCAGCAGCAGCAGCAGCAACAGCAGCAGCAGCAGCAGCAGAAGGAGCAGCAGCAGCAGCAGCAGCAGTGGCAGCAGAAGGAGCAGCAGCAGCAGCAGCAGCAGCAGCAGCAGCAGCAGCAGCAGCAGCAGCAGCAGCAGTATCTACAGCCATCCCCATCCTCCCCTCCTCTTTGAGCCGCCGCGGGTCCACCCGCCGCCGCTCCCTCCCGGCCACCGCGGGTCCACCCGCCGTCGCCTTCCTCCCACTCCGTGTCACCAATGGCATCCTTTCCCCCTCCCGTCGACGTCTCGACCCTCGATCATCTCGTGCGCGCTGCCGACAACTCAGCAACCAACTGGTATTCATTCGTCGGCAGCCTCCACCGCGTCCTCGGCAGTGCTTATGTCCTGCCGTTCCGCCTCCTGGACATCATGCTTGGTCTCCCAGAGGGTGACCTTGGGGACCCGCCGCCTCACCCTGGCGATCCCCCCCCTCTCATTCCCCATCCCGGCGAGGAACCTCCGCCCCCCATGGTACCCGTTGGCACCAGCACTCGCGCTGCCACCGCTGAAGTTGAGCAGCTCTTCCTTACTCAGCGTCGTGAGTTCCTCGTGCTCCATACTGATTACCTGATCGCGTTGGAGGAACACGAGCGGTCGGCAACCCTCCGCACCCAGCATGCCGCTACCGCCGCCGCTTATGCCGCTGACTCTGCGCGATTTGCTGAGCGTCGTCGCGCCTGGCTCGAGGCGGACAGCCGTGCTACTGGTGCCCTTCTCCTTGCCATCCCGTCTGCGCTCATGCGCAACTTCCAGGCACGTCGCATCGGCTCCCGCCAGATCTGGCTCGAGCTTGAGGCAATGTTCGAACGCACCGACTTCGATGCTGTCGGACCGCTCTTCAAGGAATACTTCAGCATCACGATCGAACACAGTGCTGGCGCCGTTGACTACACCAGCCGTCTCCTGGACCTTGCCTCCCGCCTTGAGGCTCGCCAGACTACTCTCCCCCCCAACCTTCAGATCTACCGTCTCCTCGAAGGCCTCTCCCCTCAATATGAAGTGCGCGTCATCGCCTTCACTGAGGCTCAGCCCCGCGCCTCCCTTGACACTGTGGTCCAATGGATCATTGACGCTGAGGCCCGCCTTCTCTCAACCCCCCCCTCCGGCCTGAACTCCACCGAGTCCCAAAACCCCCAGCTTGCAGTCACACAGCCGCGTCGTGGCGGGCGCCCACGTGGCGGCCGCACCAACCCTCAGGGAGGGGGTGGAGGTGGCGGTTGTGGGGGCAGCGGAGCCGGCGGCGGTGGTGGCGGGGTCGAGGGTGGCAGCAGTGGTGGTGGTGGAGGCAGTGGTGGCTCATCTGGTAGCCGTGGTGGCCGCCCTGGCACTCTCCCCCCATGTTCCTATCTTCGCCGTTTTGGTCCCAGGGCGGGTGAGCGCTGCACCCAAACCAACCATCCCCCCGCGACCTGCTTCAAGGCGTATGATGACGCCTGGTTCGAGCGCGGCAACACTGGCACACCCCCACGCTGGTCTGCCATGGATCCCCGCCCCTCTCTCCAGGATGTCAAAACTCTTCCGTCTTTTCTCCCCTCTCATCTTCAGCTCTCCTCCTCCTCCTCCTCCTCTGTCGCTGACCCCATAACTCCCCAGGAGCTGCAGCAGTTTCGCCGCTTCCAGCAGCTGCAGCTGCTGCAGCAGCAGCAGCAGTGGGGCTCTGGTGGTCAGGCTGCAGCCGCAGCTGCAGGAGCCGCAGCCGCAGCATCTGCATGGCAGCAGCAGCAGCTTGGCTTTGGCACCGCCGCCATGGCTGCCACAGCCACACCAGGTCCTCCTGGCTTTCCCCTCTGGGGCTCTCCTTCCCCTAGTGCTCCCGCCTCCCACTCCAGCTTTCTAGGCGAGCTCATGCGTTCTTCCCCTGCTTCCACTTCCATGTATCCCTCTGTTTTTAATGCCAGTGATTTCCAGTACCCCGTGTCTTCAGCTCCCTCCTCGCTCACGATTGACTTTGTTCTCGATAGTGGTGCCACTGAAACTGCCCTCAAAGACGCCGGCACCCTCACCTCCCTCCCTTTCCCCACCAACGTTCATGGTGCTGATTCCAGCTTCTCCATCCCTTGCACTCATCTCTCCACCCTCCCCTGCCCCCCCTTCCCCTCCGGAGTGGTCACTGGTCTCCACATTCCCTCCCTTCGTCATAACCTGCTCTCCATTCGTGAACTCCAACAGGTTGGCATCACTACCCTCTTCCCCGCCTCTGCCACCTACTGTGACCTCCTCCACGGCCCCACTCGCCGCCTCCTTCATCGCCTCCCACTTTGCCCTCGCTCTCGTCAGTACATCCTCCGCACACCCCGCCCCTCCTCATGCCACGTGACCACTCGTGCAGGCACCTCCACTCTCCCCCCTCCCCTCCCTCTAGAGCCACCTTCCTCCAACTCCACCTCCTCCCCATGCTCTTGTCGCGCACTGTCCCACCCCGCTGTTCTCATCCACCACCGCCTTGGTCATATGAACTTTCCCACACTTCGTAAAGCCGTCTCCTCCCGCTTGCTTGATGGTCTTCCCCCCACTCTTCCTCCCCTCCCGTCCTCTTCCGCTCCCCCATGCGCCACATGCATTCATGGAAAGCTCAAACAACAGCCTCACCTCAGTCATCCTTCCTTTGCTGCTGCCCCCCTTGACCTCGTCCACATGGACCTCTGGGGCCCTAACCCTTCCCCTTCCCGCCAAGGGCACCGGTACCTGCTTGTCCTAGTCGACGACCACAGCAGGTACTCCTCGGTGTTCCTCCTCCACACGAAGGCCGAGGCCCCTGCTGTCATCGTTACGTGGGCCGAGCAGTGCCGAGTCCACTTTGGTCGCCCCATCCGCCGCCTCCATTCCGACGGCGGTGGTGAGTTTCTCAACCGCACCCTCTCCTCCTACTGCTCAACCCATGGCATCCAGCAGACTCATACCCTTCCCCACTCCCCTCAGCAGAACGGTGTTGCTGAGAGTCGCATTCGTGAGATCACCAAGACGGCCCGCTGCCTCCTCACTCATGCCTCCACGCCCCCTTCTCTTTGGGGCTATGCCCTTGTCCATGCTGCTCTCCTTACTAATCTTTACCCACATCCTCAACGCCAGTCTGTCACTCCCACTGAGCTCTGGGCTAGCACCAAGCCAGATGCTGCCATTCTCCGTATCTGGGGTTGCAAGGCATATGTCCTCATCCCCCCACCTGACCGCTCTCGGCAGGCAGGAAAGCTCGCCTCCAAGGCCATTGAGTGTGTCTACCTTGGCCACGCTCGCTCTGCCCCTGGTTACCTCTTCCTTCACCCGTCCTCAGGCCGCCTCCTACAGAGCCGTGACGTGGTGTTCGATGAGAGCATCCCGTTCTATCATTCTGTTCCGCCTTCCGACCCCCTTCCTCCTCTCTCCCGCCCCCTCACCTGGGCTGATGCTGTCATTCCCCCACTCCTTCCCCAGGCTCCCCTCCTTCCTCCAAATCCTGCTCCTCCCCCTCCTCCTTCCTCAGGTGACATTTACGACCCAGCTGTCCCTGACTCCCCTGCTCACTCTGCCTCATCGCACCAGCAGCAGCAGCAGCAGCAGCAGCAGAAGGAGCAGCAGCAGCAGCAGCAACAGCATCAGCAGCAGGTGCAGCAGCAGCAGCGGATGGAGCAGCAGCAGCAGCAGCAGCAGCAGCAGCAGCAGCAGCAGGAGGTGCAGCAGCGGATGGAGCAGCAGCAGCAGCAGCAGCAGCAACCGCAGGCAGTGCAGCAACATCAGCCGCAGCAGGAGGTGCAGCAGCAGCACCAGCAGCAGCCACAGCAGCAGCAGCAGCAGCCACTGCAGCAACCTCATCGGCATCGCCGCACCACCTCTCCGTTCATCCTCCCACGCATCCACACTCGCTCTCACGGCCCACTCATAGGCCATCCATGGGGTTGGCCAACACCACCCCCACCCTCCTTTCCCTTCATTGAGGACTCCCATGAGGAGCTCATTGGCGTTCAGCAACAAACACCTTCCCTCACGCCTCTCTACCCGGGCTTCCTTGGCCTCCTCATCCTTGGCATCGCTACCGCTCCCACCAGATTCACTCCGTCCAACTTCCTTGAGGCCATCACCTGCCCCGATGCTGCCAAGTGGATCCAGGCTATCTTTGCTGAATGTGAGGCCTTCATCCGCAATGCCTCATTCGTTAACATTGTCCCCTCTCCTGACGACGTCATTGTTGAAGGCCTCTGGGTGTTCCGAGTGAAGCAGCTGCCGGGTGAGGAGCCGGTCTACAAGGCCCGGTATTGTGCCAAGGGCTTCACCCAGACCCATGGCATCGACTACTGGGAGATATTCTCTCCCACTGCCAATCTCCCAACTCTCCGTGCCATCCTCGACTATGCTGTTCGCATTGGCATGGAGATTGCCTCCATGGATGTCTCCAACGCCTTCCTGCAAGGCGAGCTCCAGGAGCGGGTCCTCTTGCGGCGGCCTCCAGGCTTTCATGCAGCCTTCCCTGCCAACACAGTCTGGGAGCTGCGCCGCCCGGTTTATGGCCTCAAGCAGGCTCCTCGCGAGTGGCACAACAAACTGGCCGCCACTCTGCAGTCCTTGGGGTTCCATGCCTCTCAGTCTGATGCCAGCCTTTTCCTTCGCTCCTCTCCCACCCGCTTCTTCATCCTGGTGTATGTCGACGACATGATCCTGTTCGCTGACGATGCTGCCGCCATGCAGCAAGTGAAGGACGCCCTGCATGCACGCCTCAAGTGCAAGGACCTGGGTGAGCTCAAGCACTATCTGGGCATGACCATTACCCGGGACCGCACATCGCGCACCATTACCCTCTCTCAGTCCTTCTACATCGACCAAGTCTTGCAGCGGTTCGACATGGCGCAGGCGAAGCCGGTTACCACTCCCCTGCAGACCGACCACCAGCTTGCCCCTCCTCCTGCTCCCTCCTCCTCTGACCATCCTTACGCTGAGCTCGTCGGCTCGCTGATGTACGCTATGATGTGCACCCGCCCCGACCTTGCCTACCCCATCAGTGTTCTTGCTCGATTCGTCGGTACCGGTCGCCACACTGATGAGCACTGGGCTGCAGCGAAGCGGGTCCTCCGCTACCTCCGTGGTACCAAGGACTATGTCCTCACCCTCGGAGGCTCTTCTCCTCCCCTCCTCTCTGGCTTCAGTGACTCCTCCTGGGCTGACTCCCAGCCGGATCGCCGTTCCTCTCAAGGCTACGGCTTCACCCTTGGCAGCGGCCTCATCAGCTGGCGCTCCACTCGCTCCTCCTCCATCGCCCTCTCATCCTGCGAGGCTGAGCTCTATGCTTGCACCATGGCCGCTCAGGAGGCTCGCTGGCTCACCTTCCTCCTTGCTGAGATCGGTGCTCCTCAGCGCTGTCCCACCCTCTGGTGCGACAACGCCAGCACCATCCATCTCACAAAGGACCCTGTCTTCCATGGCCGCTCCAAGCACATTGAACTCCGCTACTTCTTCGTTCGAGAGTTGGTCCAGCAAGGTCACTTGGTGGTCCGCAAGATCGCTGCAGAGGCCAACTTGGCCGACATCTTCACCAAGGCCCTCCCGAAGACCGCGCACTCTGCCCTCCTCCGCCTTCTCGGCCTTGGGCCCCGCCCCCCTTCCTGATTCTGGGGTTGTACCCTACATATACACTAGCTTTGCATGCTATGGGGTTGTGTTAGAATATACCATGCTATGCTAGTTGTGTATATTGTGTTTACATCCCTAGTTGGGTGTACACCTGTGTTGGGGTGTCAATCCAACCCAATTGTGGTTGGTGCCCCCAAACACAAGGACCACAATTGTGGGGGCACCACAAGTGGGTTGGCTAAACCACTGGTGGTACACCTCACTTGGACCACCTCCAACTGGTGGTCAACCACATTTGGAAGGATCCTCCCTCCCTTGTGATTGGTCCTAACCCCCCTTTCCCTTCCAACCTTCCCTTCCTAGCTCATCTCTCTCTTCCTATGTAATGCCTTTCCTTCATCAATAAACTCAACCTTTCTGTTTCTAACAGCTTCAACCTGTGTACCTGCTCTTGCTTGACGCGAGACGTTCGTGGAGGCGATTTGGCGAGGGAGTTCGCCTATTCTGGCGGGGTCTGAGGGGAAACTCGAGAACGAGATTTAAGAGATGGTCGAAATTGAGATTCGACCAAGGAGAACCGAGGAGAAAATCGACGATGAGAAGCGTGAAAGCTTCAGAGATGAGAAATTCAACGAGGTCGAGCGCGAAGGCGGTCGACAATGAGAGGCGCGACTGCAGAGTGGAGGACGTCGAAATTCCGACGACTCGAAACGAATGTCGCGACGATGAAGTGCGCGTAGCGCGGGCACGTTGAGATTAGGACCTTGATCCGCGTGTGCAGATAGGTCGCTCTGATACCATGTAAGAAATAGAGTTGAAATGATTGATTAGGTAAGGAGCCCAAGGCTCTATAAGTACATGGCAAGGTGTGAGAGAATGGATGAAGGAGGAATTGGAGGGAATCCCCATTGGGATCTCCGGAATCTCCAATTGGGTAATTGGAGATTGTGGGGATCATAATTGGGTGAGGTTGGGATTTGTGAGAACATCCCAACCCACTAGAACATTCACAACCTAAACTAAGAAATAAAAGTACAAATACAAAAGTGGTATTTGCAGTCTATTTCTAACACTTGGAACATGCTGGGGATGAGTATAGCAACTCCCACTGCAGTCTTGTTCAGGAAGCGGTCCTCGAGGTAGAGCCAAATGGCGTTGGCAGACGGGTAGTTGTGGTAGGTTTCGACGAGTTCGGGAGGAGTGGTGCCCATGAAGACACTAATGACCGCACCATCGGCCTTCTCCCAATTCTTGTACTTGAGCAGTGCAGCAGCATAAACTGCTTCGGCGGCGGCATTAGCTGGATCGGCGGACCTCTCGGGTTTAGGAGGCTCTTTGCCGTCACCGATGTTGACAAGGACGTCGGTGAGCTCGAGCCCCTTCACCTCGCGACTGAGGAGGTGCTTGTCGACACCATAGCGCCAAGCCTTGTAGTTGGAGCATGTACCGTCCGGCTCGAGACAAAGGAGCGGGATCGGGTTGGCGAGTGAAGTAGTTGAGTAAGCCATTGTCGGTGTGCAGCGCGGCACTTCTGGAAATTGGTTGACGAGAATTGCTGAAAATCACTCTGACGGCTGTATCAAAATGCCGCTAAGTAGGAAATGGCGTCGGCGAAAATTCGTTAAAACGCCGACTTGAAACCGAATCTGAGCCTATGTCTAACCCCGGACCCACACACCCCCCAACACACCCCCAGGCCCTGTCCCGCAACTACACAGCTCCGCAACCAGCTCCGCAACCAGCTCCGCAACCAGCTCCGCAACCAGCTCCGCAACCAGCTCCGCTCGGCTTCAACCTGTGTACATGCTCTTGCTAAACGCGAGACGTTCGTGGAGGCGATTTGGCGAGGGGAGTTCGCCTATTCTGGCGGGGTCTGAGCGGAAACTCGAGAACGGGTTTTAAGAGATGGTCGAAATTGAGATTCGACCAAGGAGAACCGAGGAGGAAATCGACGACGAGAAGCGTGAACGCTTCAGAGATGAGAAATTCAACGAGGTCGAGCGCGAAGGCGGTCGACGATGAGAGGCGCGACTGCAGAGTGGAGCACGTCGAAATTCCGACGACTCACAACGAATGTCGCGACGATAAAGTGCTCGTAGCGCGGGCACGATCAGATTAGGACCTTGATCCGCGTGTGCGGATAGGTCGCTCTGATACCATGTAAGAAATAGAGTTGAAATAATTGATTAGCTAAGGAGCCCAAGGCTCTATAAGTACATGGCAATGTGAGAGTGAAAGGATGAAGGGGGAATTGGAGGGAATCCTTTTTGGGATCTCCGGAATCTCCAATTGGGTAATTGGAAATTGGGGGGATCATAATTGGGTGAGGTTGGGATTTGTGAGTACACCCCAACCCACTAGAACATTTATAACATTTTTCTTGAAGCAGGAGGCAAGGGCGTGGTTGGTGCCGCCACACACCTGGCCGGCACGAGGGCCGCGCTTGATGACATAGGGATACGGGGGGAAGCGGTTGCGCTGGAATGGCGCCGAAACGGCATAGGCTTGAGGCACGGGAGCGCGGATTGCATTGGCCTTGGCTTGAGCGCTGTTGTCCTTTTCGGTAGAAAGGAGCGTGGATGAGACCTTGGCAAATGTGAGGTCTGCAGGAGCAAGGCCCAAGAGCATCTTGCGTGTGACTTCGTATGCCGGAGTGAGGCCGACTAGGAGAGCGGCTGCAGGGGCTTGCTCGGGGAAGACTATCCCCAACTGTTTGAGTTCACCATGAATGGACTGCACCTTGGTGACATAGTCCGCCATGCCTGGCGAGTCCTGGAGCCGCACTTGGAACATGCTGGGGATGAGTATAGCAACTCCCACTGCAGTCTTGTTCAGGAAGCGATCTTCGAGGTAGAGCCAAATGGCGTTGGCAGACGGGTAGTTGTGGTAGGTTTTAACGAGTTCCGGAGGAGTGGTGCCCATGAAGACACTAATGACCGCACCATCGGCCTTCTCCCAATTCTTGTACTTGAGCAGTGCAGCAGCATAAACTGCTTCGGCGGCGGCATTAGCTGGATCGGCGGACCTCTCGGGTTTAGGAGGCTCTTTGCCGTCACCGATATTGACAAGGACGTCGGTGAGCTCGAGCCCCTTCACCTCGCGACTGAGGAGGTGCTTGTCGACACCATAGCGCCAAGCCTTGTAGTTGAAGCATGTGCCGTCCGGCTCAAGACGAAGGAGCGGGATCGGGTTGGCGAGTAAAGTGGTTGAGTAAGCCATTGTCGGTGTGCAGCGCGGCACTTCTGGAAATTGGTCGACGAGAATTGCTGAAAATCACTCTGACGGCTTTATCAAAATGCCGCTAAGTAGGAAATGGCGTCGGCGAAAATTCGTTAAAACGCCGACTTGAAACTGAATCTGAGCCTCTGTCTAACCCCGGACCCACACACCCCCCCACACACCCCCAGGCCTTGTCCCACAGCTACACAGCTCCGCAACCAGCTCCGCAACCAGCTCCGCTCCGCTTCAACCTGTGTACCTGCTCTTGATTTGACGCGAGACGTTCGTGGAGGCGATTTCGCGAGGGGAGTTCGCCTATTCTGGCGGGGTCTGAGGGGAAACTCGAGAACGAGTTTTAAGAGATGGTCGAAATTGAGATTCGACCAAGGAGAACCGAGGAGGAAATCGACGACGAGAAGCGTGAAAGCTTCAAAGATGAGAAATTCAACGAGGTCGAGCGCGAAGGCGGTCGACGATGAGAGGCGCGACTGCAGAGTGGAGCACGTCGAAATTCCGACGACTCGAAGCGAATGTCGCGACGATGAAGTGCTCGTAGCGCGGGCACGTTTAGATTAGGACCTTGATCCGCGTGTGCGGATAGGTCGCTCTGATATCATGTAAGAAATAGAGTTGAAATGATTGATTAGGTAAGGAGCCCAAGGCTCTATAAGTACATGGCAAGGTGAGAGTGAATGGATGAAGGGGGAATTGGAGGGAATCCCCATTGGGATCTCCGAAATCTCCAATTGGGTAATTGGAGATTGGGGGGATCACAATTGGGTGAGGTTGGGATTTGTGAGTACACCCCAACCCACTAGAACATTCATAACGTAAACTAGGATATAAAAGTACAAATACAAATGTGGTATTTGCAGTTTATTTCTAACACCACATAGAGTTTTCGTCCTTGCAAGCTGCGCAGAGGAGTTGCTGTATAATTTGGTTGAGACCCTCGGTCTATCCATCTGTCTATGTATGGTAAATGGAGGGCATGGCGAGTTTCGTTCTGAGAACTTGGGGTCTCGGTTAGAGATGAGTGTGGTTGGAATGCCATGCTGTGAGATAATGTAGTGAACGAACGGTTGTGCTGTCTCCTGAGTGCGTGCAGATGTGTGTGTCAGGATGAAGTGTCCGATTTTAGAGAATTTGTCGATGACAATGAGAATTGTGCCATGACTGCTTGTGGAATTTTGTAACCCGGTTATGAAGTCTAGGCTAACCTTTTGTCATGGATGTTCTGGGACAAGAGGAGGCTGTAGCAGTCCCGTTTTTCTCTGCTTGCTGCTCTTCATGCGCTGACATGTATCGCACAAGGTGACAAATCTCTCTATGTTGTCTACCATGTGGGGCCAGTAGTAATCCTTTGCAATACCGCTGAGCGTCTTGTTGCTACCGAAGTGTCCCGCGTATAGGACATTGTGGTATTCTTCGAGTAGTAACTGTTGCAAAGGAGGTTAATTTGGTACCCAGATTTTCGTTGATCCTTTCTTCTATGTGATGTCACTGTCCCACTGTAGCAGGTGTCGCTTTTCTTCCAAGGGAATTTTGGGTTCGATGGTGTACCTGTGTGTGAAGAGTCCCTTGAGTAGTGGATTCATCCCTTTGACCTGGATAGCGGCAACATCTGCTTTGTTTTTGTGGCCGGGCTTGTACACAATATCGTAGTGGAAGTGCATCTCGAGGAAGTCAATGCACCGGACCTGCCGCGTGGAGAGGTTTGGCTACGTCTTCAAATATTTCAGGCTGCAGTGGTCGGTGTAGACGGTTGTTTTTCGTCCTTTGAGATAACATCTTCACGTTTTGAAGGCGATGATAATAGCAATGGCTTCGTTGTCGTATATCAGGTAGTTTAGTTCTGCCTTGGGCAATTTTTTACTGAGGTAGACGATTGGTTGCAGTCCATTCCCCTGGTCTTGTATCAAGACTTCTCCCACTGCCTGGTCGCTAGCGTCAGCCTCGATGACGTAGTCGTGTTCGGGAGTCTGGCAAGATGAGTACGAGTGCAGAAGTGAGTGCCTGTTTCAGCTGCTCCACAGCTTCCTCATGTTTTGATTCCCACTTATATGGCGTGTTATTCTTCAGCAGATTCGTGAGTGGTGTGGTTATTTTCACAAACTGTGGCACGAACTTGTTGTAATAGTTAGCAAAGCCTAGGAACTGCTGCAACTCTTTCATGTTCTCGGATGTCTTCTACATGCGTACTACTTTGATTTATTGGGATCGACGTGAACTCCTCGAGCACTCACCATATGTCCGAGGAATTGGACCTTCTCGCGTGCGAATTCGCTCTTGGATAATTTGACATAAAATCGTTCTCGTCGAAGAATTTCAAAGACACATCGCAGGTGTTCGACGTGCTGCTTCATGTCGCGCGAGTAGATGTGGATGTTGTCCAAGTAAACCACTATGCATTTTTCCAAGAGTGGGCATAGAATATGGTTCATTTCAGCTTGGAATGTTGCCGGTACATTGGTGAGTCCGAACAACATTACGAGATAGTCGTACAACCCGTACCGAGTTCGGAAGGCAGTTTTATGGATGGAATTGTCCGCCATTCTTATTCGCCAGTATCTGGAACGCAGATCTGGGTTGGAAAATACCGTGGCTCCCGGAAGCTGGTCAAGTAGGTCATCGATTCGTGGAATCGGGCATTTGTTCTTGATGGTCTACTTGTTGCGAGCATAGTAGTTGATGCACATGCATAGGCTTCTGTCCGGTTTCGGTGTGAAGAGTACTGGGGCACCGTATGGCGAAGTGGATAGTCAAATGAGTCCTTTGGCGAGGAGATACTCGATCTGTTTCTTCATGTCGGTTAGCTCCGTGGGGCTGAGCCGATATGGTGCTCGGAAGGTCGGCTTCGAACCTGGTTCCTCCACGATCTCGTGTTGGTGCGTTGGGTATGACCGTAGCTTGTTCAGAAGGTCGTTGGGAAGAATGTCGTGGAACTCCTTCACTAATTCATTGATTTTTTCTAGAGTTTCCGAGGCTTTCTCTCCGTCGTGTTCCATATCTATTGCTATGGCCAGGAACCCGGTGTTTGTCGTTTCACGTCCTTCTTGAACCTGGCGAGTGTCTCCACTGGGATATCTCCTGTATCGTCCCAGTTGGGTAGCTGGACTCTCCTTCCGTTGTTGTAGATCCTTGCTATACGGTTTACCCTGTTGATCTCGGTGTTGAGTTTCTTAAGGAAGTCTCGTCCGAAGATCAAGTCAAGTCCTTTTATATTGGTGATGGAGAGTGTAGGATTCCAGCGCAGTGGACCGATTTGTAGGTGTAACACTGTTTCGCCGTACACTGGTAACTTGCTGCCGTCCACCATCGTAGCTGAGTATGCTGAGGGCTTGTACTCTTCTCGAAGTCGGTCGATTGCTGCCTTGTCGCTTATGGTATATGATGCTCCGCCGTCCACGAGTGCTTGGCGTCGTCCTTTGCAGATGACCTCGAGCACGAGGGTAAGCGTTGCTCGGAGTACCCAAAGATAGCTTCATTGATAGGAACATAGGGCACATCCCAATGTTTCGTGCACACCTTTTCGATACAATCTACTCCTTTGCCAGCAGTTGGCCGAGGCTTCTTAGAGAAAGGCTCTTCTCCAGGTCCCGGAGTTTCCTTGATGACTATGTGTGTTGTTGATGCCAGGTTTTCCCTGGTGAATAATAGTCATGGAGTGGAGATTTTTCCCCACCATTCCCTCTTGCTGGCATCGAATCAGCTTCGTTGAAGCAAAGTTTTCCTGAATCCTGCGACCGTTTTGGATCTTTTCTTTTTTGCCATCCAGATCCACAATCACTGGCGATTCTCGTTTTTTTACTTGTGATTGGCCGAAGAATTTCTGCCACTATTGCATGCCCGATACTCTGCACGTGCGGCTTTCATATTGTTGCAATCAAAGATTCGATGGCCCGGCACCCCACAAAAATCACACGTGTAGTTGGTGTTTCTCAGAGGCCGCTCGTCGAACCTGTCGATTTCCATCGGGTCAGCAAACGTGGGGTGAGCCGAGCGGTTGCCTTGTCACGTACTGCCGACGTGCGCCCGTCGTGTCCCGGCGTTGACCATGTCAAACCACTCCGCTGCCGATACGGCGTCAGTGTAGCTCGCGTAATTTGTCGTTGCTACCTGTCGTTTGACTTCGGTCTTCAGTCCTGCGAGATACGACTGTACTTTTTCCCCTTTGGTCAGGTTGGGGATGCGGTTATATAGTTCTTCCATCTGGTGCGTGTACTGCGCGCTACACTCATGAACTGTCGACAGTGATGATTTTTTTCCCGGGCAAGGAAACCGGAATTTATCGGCTCAAAACGTTTCAACAGGTCGGTGTGGAACTGTTGCCATGTGGCTTCGCCATAGATGAAGGCACTGCTGTCGCCGATCCACTCGAGTGCCAACCCTCGCATCAGTGTCGTTGCGAGTCGCACGCGCTGACCGTCCCAGACTAGCAAGCTCCATCCGATGGTTGCGAAGTAGATCTCCATGCCGGCGACCCATCTCCGGACGTCGGAATTTGATCGCTCGGATCGAAGGGCTCAGGTGGGTGCGGCTTTGAAGCCTCGAGAAACTGATGCGACTGCTGCGTCATCACCGTTGTCATTTTGTGCTGCGCGCTGGCGAGTCGAGTTACCCGCTCGAACTCATTTCGCCAAGCTTCGCAGTCGGCTCGCATCTCCTCCTATAGTGTAGCGATGCGCGCGAAGAGCTGTTGGGTAACCTCGGTGTTGTCAAAGTTCGCCATCCTATTCAAAACATGCGCGGGGGGTTTAATTAAAAAAATGCAGAGCTGGTGCTTACCAGAATTGGCGTTGAATTAGTCGCCAACGGCGGTTTTTCAAGGCAGGTATTCCCGCTGCTGCTGCTTTGCTGAGCGCGGCATCGTGACAAAAACTCTGTCACATGATCGAATGTGTCGAGGAAAAGTTGCACTATCGAGTGATACAAGGTGCTTTTATAATTTGAAGTTGCATCAGGTAATCAGGTTTATCCTATCCAAAGGGAATGGACCCTTCTAGAAACAGAATCACCCTGGGTATAGCCACGCGAGGCTATTGGCTTTAAGGGATTACGACAGGATTACGCTAGATATAGCGTGCCAGTACATCCCGAGCCTGGTCGGCTGGCCCTCAGAAGTCGGGAAACTTTTTCTGATTCTGGAAAAAAATAGGGAGTTTCTCGGTATATACCCTGATTGTGCAGGATTTTGTAAATAACACACCCTCTTTTTTCAGGCCTTTTGTAAGGTGAACTCTGATTGCTCAGCAAGGTTTCTTAGCGAAACCTGAATTTCTCAGCATTGTAGTGGGCAGTAGTCCTTTCCAATAGCGTATCTTGGGAGGCCAGTCAACATTTTCGAGGTTCTGACTCCCCCCCCCCCCCACCCCCACCCCTCGAGGTTGTGTGAGGGCGCTGATTGGCCCTTGGTAAAAAAAATCTCCGCGCTATATGTTGGAGATCGTGTGAGGGATGTCATCGGCCCTTTGCCAAATATTGGCCTCGATGTATGCTGAGGGTTGTGTGAGGGCAATTGCTGGCCCTTCGCCAAATTTGCTCCATGTGTGCCTACCTTGCGGCTCTGCGAGGGAAGAGATTCCCTCTGCCCCTGCAATCTCGTTGCCTCCCCCCCTACCCAGCCCCTCCCCCTCTCCCCATTACCAATTGCCATTTCCTATTTATTTTTAATCTCGCCCCATGCGCAATTCGCTATGAATTCCCAGCACCCCCAACAATCAAGACTTGAATCCACAAATGCGCACACCACACACATAATACATCAACTATAACATGTATAGAAACTTCGAGAAATCAGGAAATTTTATTGAAGTAGTTCAGATGGCTCATGATTTTTTTTTAGGGAACCCTGAATACTCAGACTTTTCTACAGGGAGAATCCTTACGCATCAGCATGCCTTAAAACCAATCTAGGGCTCTGCTGGTCGGTGATATATGTTAGAAATAGACTGCAAATACCACTTTTTTATTTATACTTTTATATCCTAGTTTAGGTTGTGAATGTTGTAGTGGGTTGGGGTGTACTCACAAATCCCAACCTCACCCAATGGTGATCCCCACAATCTCCAATTACCCAATTGGAGATTCCGGAGATCCCAATGGGGATTCCCTCCAATTCCCCCTTCATCCATTCTCTCTCACCTTGCCATGTACTTATAGAGCCTTGGGCTCCTTACCTAATCAATCATTTCAACTCTATTTCTTACATGGTATCAGAGCGACCTATCCGCACACGCGGATCAAGGTCCTAATCTCAACGTGCCCGCGCTACGCGCACTTCATCGTCGCGACATTCGTTTCGAGTCGTCGGAATTTCGACGTGCTCCACTCTGCAGTCGCGCCTCTCATCGTCGACCGCCTTCGCGCTCGACCTCGTTGAATTTCTCATCTCTGAAGCGTTCACGCTTCTCGTCGTCGATTTCCTCCTCGGTTCTCCTTGGTCGAATCTCAATTTCGACCATCTCTTAAAACTCGTTCTCGAGTTTCCTCTCAGACCCCGCCAGAATAGGCAAACTCCCCTTGCGAAATCGCCTCCACAAACGTCTCGCGTCAAGCAAGAGCAGGTACACAGGTTGAAGCGGAGCGGAGCTGGTTGCGGAGCTGGTTGCGGAGCTGGTTGCGGAGCTGGTTGCAGAGCTGGTTGCGGAGCTGTGTAGCTGCGGGACAGGGCCTGGGGGTGTGTGGGGGGGTGTGTGGGTCCGGGGTTAGACAAAGGCTCAGATTCAGTTTCAAGTCGGCGTTTTAACGAATTTTCGCCGACGCCATTTCCTACTTAGCGGCATTTTGATAAAGCCGTCAGAGTGATTTTCAGCAATTCTCATCGACCAATTTCCAGAAGTGCCGCGCTGCACACCGACAATGGCTTACTCAACCACTTCACTCGCCAACCCGATCCCGCTCCTTCGTCTCTAGCCGGACGGCACATGCTTCAACTACAAGGCTTGGCGCTATGGTGTCGACAAGCACCTCCTCAGTCGTGAGGTGAAGGGGCTCGAGCTCACCGACGTCCTTCTCAACATCGGTGACGGCAAAGAGCCTCCTAAACCCGAGAGGTCCGCCGATCCAGCTAATGCCGCCGCCGAAGCAGTTTATGCTGCTGCACTGCTCAAGTACAAGAATTGGGAGAAGGCCGATGGTGCGGTCATTAGTGTCTTCATGGGCACCACTCCTCCCGAACTCGTCGAAACCTACCACAACTACCCGTCTGCCAACGCCATTTGGCTCTACCTCGAAGATCGCTTCCTGAACAAGACTGCAGTGGGAGTTGCTATACTCATCCCCAGCATGTTCCAAGTGCGGCTCCAGGACTCGCCAGGCATGGCGGACTATGTCACCAAGGTGCAGTCCATTCATGGTGAACTCAAACAGTTGGGGATAGTCTTCCCCGAGCAAGCCCCTGCAGCCGCTCTCCTAGTCGGCCTCACTCCGGCATACGAAGTCACACGCAAGATGCTCTTGGGCCTTGCTCCTGCAGACCTCACATTTGCCAAGGTCTCATCCGCGCTCCTTTCTGCCGAAAAGGACAACAGCGCTCAAGCCAAGGCCAATGCAATCCGCGCTCCCGTGCCTCAAGCCTATGCCGTTTCGGCGCCATTCCAGCGCAACCGCTTCCCCCCGTATCCCTATGTCATCAAGCGCGGCCCTCGTGCCGGCCAGGTGTGTGGCGGCACCAACCACGCCCTTGCCTCCTGCTTCAAGAAAAATGTTATAAATGTTCTAGTGGGTTGGGGTGTACTCACAAATCCCAACCTCACCCAATTATGATCCCCCCAATTTCCAATTACCCAATTGGAGATTCCGGAGATCCCAAAAGGGATTCCCTCCAATTCCCCCTTCATCCTTTCACTCTCACATTGCCATGTACTTATAGAGCCTTGGGCTCCTTAGCTAATCAATTATTTCAACTCTATTTCTTACATGGTATCAGAGCGACCTATCCGCACACGCGGATCAAGGTCCTAATCTGATCGTGCCCGCGCTACGAGCACTTTATCGTCGCGACATTCGTTGTGAGTCGTCGGAATTTCGACGTGCTCCACTCTGCAGTCGCGCCTCTCATCGTCGACCGCCTTCGCGCTCGACCTCGTTGAATTTCTCATCTCTGAAGCGTTCACGCTTCTCGTCGTCGATTTCCTCCTCGGTTCTCCTTGGTCGAATCTCAATTTCGACCATCTCTTAAAACCCGTTCTCGAGTTTCCGCTCAGACCCCGCCAGAATAGGCGAACTCCCCTCGCCAAATCGCCTCCACGAACGTCTCGCGTTTAGCAAGAGCATGTACACAGGTTGAAGCCGAGCGGAGCTGGTTGCGGAGCTGGTTGCGGAGCTGGTTGCGGAGCTGGTTGCGGAGCTGGTTGCGGAGCTGTGTAGTTGCGGGACAGGGCCTGGGGGTGTGTTGGGGGGTGTGTGGGTCCGGGGTTAGACATAGGCTCAGATTCGGTTTCAAGTCGGCGTTTTAACGAATTTTCGCCGACGCCATTTCCTACTTAGCGGCATTTTGATACAGCCGTCAGAGTGATTTTCAGCAATTCTCGTCAACCAATTTCCAGAAGTGCCGCGCTGCACACCGACAATGGCTTACTCAACTACTTCACTCGCCAACCCGATCCCGCTCCTTTGTCTCGAGCCGGACGGTACATGCTCCAACTACAAGGCTTGGCGCTATGGTGTCGACAAGCACCTCCTCAGTCGCGAGGTGAAGGGGCTCGAGCTCACCGACGTCCTTGTCAACATCGGTGACGGCAAAGAGCCTCCTAAACCCGAGAGGTCCGCCGATCCAGCTAATGCCGCCGCCGAAGCAGTTTATGCTGCTGCACTGCTCAAGTACAAGAATTGGGAGAAGGCCGATGGTGCGGTCATTAGTGTCTTCATGGGCACCACTCCTCCCGAACTCGTCGAAACCTACCACAACTACCCGTCTGCCAACGCCATTTGGCTCTACCTCGAGGACCGCTTCCTGAACAAGACTGCAGTGGGAGTTGCTATACTCATCCCCAGCATGTTCCAAGTGTTAGAAATAGACTGCAAATACCACTTTTGTATTTGTACTTTTATTTCTTAGTTTAGGTTGTGAATGTTCTAGTGGGTTGGGATGTTCTCACAAATCCCAACCTCACCCAATTATGATCCCCACAATCTCCAATTACCCAATTGGAGATTCCGGAGATCCCAATGGGGATTCCCTCCAATTCCTCCTTCATCCATTCTCTCACACCTTGCCATGTACTTATAGAGCCTTGGGCTCCTTACCTAATCAATCATTTCAACTCTATTTCTTACATGGTATCAGAGCGACCTATCTGCACACGCGGATCAAGGTCCTAATCTCAACGTGCCCGCGCTACGCGCACTTCATCGTCGCGACATTCGTTTCGAGTCGTCGGAATTTCGACGTCCTCCACTCTGCAGTCGCGCCTCTCATTGTCGACCGCCTTCGCGCTCGACCTCGTTGAATTTCTCATCTCTGAAGCTTTCACGCTTCTCATCGTCGATTTTCTCCTCGGTTCTCCTTGGTCGAATCTCAATTTCGACCATCTCTTAAATCTCGTTCTCGAGTTTCCCCTCAGACCCCGCCAGAATAGGCGAACTCCCTCGCCAAATCGCCTCCACGAACGTCTCGCGTCAAGCAAGAGCAGGTACACAGGTTGAAGCTGTTAGAAACAGAAAGGTTGAGTTTATTGATGAAGGAAAGGCATTACATAGGAAGAGAGAGATGAGCTAGGAAGGGAAGGTTGGAAGGGAAAGGGGGGTTAGGACCAATCACAAGGGAGGGAGGATCCTTCCAAATGTGGTTGACCACCAGTTGGAGGTGGTCCAAGTGAGGTGTACCACCAGTGGTTTAGCCAACCCACTTGTGGTGCCCCCACAATTGTGGTCCTTGTGTTTGGGGGCACCAACCACAATTGGGTTGGATTGACACCCCAACACAGGTGTACACCCAACTAGGGATGTAAACACAATATACACAACTAGCATAGCATGGTATATTCTAACACAACCCCATAGCATGCAAAGCTAGTGTATATGTAGGGTACAACCCCAGAATCAGGAAGGGGGGCGGGGCCCAAGGCCGAGAAGGCGGAGGAGGGCAGAGTGCGCGGTCTTCGGGAGGGCCTTGGTGAAGATGTCGGCCAAGTTGGCCTCTGCAGCGATCTTGCGGACCACCAAGTGACCTTGCTGGACCAACTCTCGAACGAAGAAGTAGCGGAGTTCAATGTGCTTGGAGCGGCCATGGAAGACAGGGTCCTTTGTGAGATGGATGGTGCTGGCGTTGTCGCACCAGAGGGTGGGACAGCGCTGAGGAGCACCGATCTCAGCAAGGAGGAAGGTGAGCCAGCGAGCCTCCTGAGCGGCCATGGTGCAAGCATAGAGCTCAGCCTCGCAGGATGAGAGGGCGATGGAGGAGGAGCGAGTGGAGCGCCAGCTGATGAGGCCGCTGCCAAGGGTGAAGCCGTAGCCTTGAGAGGAACGGCGATCCGGCTGGGAGTCAGCCCAGGAGGAGTCACTGAAGCCAGAGAGGAGGGGAGGAGAAGAGCCTCCGAGGGTGAGGACATAGTCCTTGGTACCACGGAGGTAGCGGAGGACCCGCTTCGCTGCAGCCCAGTGCTCATCAGTGTGGCGACCGGTACCGACGAATCGAGCAAGAACACTGATGGGGTAGGCAAGGTCGGGGCGGGTGCACATCATAGCGTACATCAGCGAGCCGACGAGCTCAGCGTAAGGATGGTCAGAGGAGGAGGGAGCAGGAGGAGGGGCAAGCTGGTGGTCGGTCTGCAGGGGAGTGGTAACCGGCTTCGCCTGCGCCATGTCGAACCGCTGCAAGACTTGGTCGATGTAGAAGGACTGAGAGAGGGTAATGGTGCGCGATGTGCGGTCCCGGGTAATGGTCATGCCCAGATAGTGCTTGAGCTCACCCAGGTCCTTGCACTTGAGGCGTGCATGCAGGGCGTCCTTCACTTGCTGCATGGCGGCAGCATCGTCAGCGAACAGGATCATGTCGTCGACATACACCAGGATGAAGAAGCGGGTGGGAGAGGAGCGAAGGAAAAGGCTGGCATCAGACTGAGAGGCATGGAACCCCAAGGACTGCAGAGTGGCGGCCAGTTTGTTGTGCCACTCGCGAGGAGCCTGCTTGAGGCCATAAACCGGGCGGCGCAGCTCCCAGACTGTGTTGGCAGGGAAGGCTGCATGAAAGCCTGGAGGCCGCCGCAAGAGGACCCGCTCCTGGAGCTCGCCTTGCAGGAAGGCGTTGGAGACATCCATGGAGGCAATCTCCATGCCAATGCGAACAGCATAGTCGAGGATGGCACGGAGAGTTGGGAGATTGGCAGTGGGAGAGAATATCTCCCAGTAGTCGATGCCATGGGTCTGGGTGAAGCCCTTGGCACAATACCGGGCCTTGTAGACCGGCTCCTCACCCGGCAGCTGCTTCACTCGGAACACCCAGAGGCCTTCAACAATGACGTCGTCAGGAGAGGGGACAATGTTAACGAATGAGGCATTGCGGATGAAGGCCTCACATTCAGCAAAGATAGCCTGGATCCACTTGGCAGCATCGGGGCAG
Organism: Closterium sp. NIES-67; assembly: GCA_027943415.1. Taxonomy (NCBI): domain Eukaryota; kingdom Viridiplantae; phylum Streptophyta; class Zygnematophyceae; order Desmidiales; family Closteriaceae; genus Closterium; species Closterium sp. NIES-67. The sequence continues at coordinate 790,783 of BQMB01002366.1, forward strand.
GTGATGGCCTCAAGGAAGTTGGACGGAGTGAATCTGGTGGGAGCGGTAGCGATGCCAAGGATGAGGAGGCCAAGGAAGCCCGGGTAGAGAGGCGTGAGGGAAGGTGTTTGTTGCTGAACGCCAATGAGCTCCTCATGGGAGTCCTCAATGAAGGGAAAGGAGGGTGGGGGTGGTGTTGGCCAACCCCATGGATGGCCTATGAGTGGGCCGTGAGAGCGAGTGTGGATGCGTGGGAGGATGAACGGAGAGGTGGTGCGGCGATGCCGATGAGGTTGCTGCAGTGGCTGCTGCTGCTGCTGCTGTGGCTGCTGCTGGTGCTGCTGCTGCACCTCCTGCTGCGGCTGATGTTGCTGCACTGCCTGCGGTTGCTGCTGCTGCTGCTGCTGCTGCTCCATCCGCTGCTGCACCTCCTGCTGCTGCTGCTGCTGCTGCTGCTGCTGCTGCTGCTGCTCCATCCGCTGCTGCTGCTGCACCTGCTGCTGATGCTGTTGCTGCTGCTGCTGCTGCTCCTTCTGCTGCTGCTGCTGCTGCTGCTGCTGGTGCGATGAGGCAGAGTGAGCAGGGGAGTCAGGGACAGCTGGGTCGTAAATGTCACCTGAGGAAGGAGGAGGGGGAGGAGCAGGATTTGGAGGAAGGAGGGGAGCCTGGGGAAGGAGTGGGGGAATGACAGCATCAGCCCAGGTGAGGGGGCGGGAGAGAGGAGGAAGGGGGTCGGAAGGCGGAACAGAATGATAGAACGGGATGCTCTCATCGAACACCACGTCACGGCTCTGTAGGAGGCGGCCTGAGGACGGGTGAAGGAAGAGGTAACCAGGGGCAGAGCGAGCGTGGCCAAGGTAGACACACTCAATGGCCTTGGAGGCGAGCTTTCCTGCCTGCCGAGAGCGGTCAGGTGGGGGGATGAGGACATATGCCTTGCAACCCCAGATACGGAGAATGGCAGCATCTGGCTTGGTGCTAGCCCAGAGCTCAGTGGGAGTGACAGACTGGCGTTGAGGATGTGGGTAAAGATTAGTAAGGAGAGCAGCATGGACAAGGGCATAGCCCCAAAGAGAAGGGGGCGTGGAGGCATGAGTGAGGAGGCAGCGGGCCGTCTTGGTGATCTCACGAATGCGACTCTCAGCAACACCGTTCTGCTGAGGGGAGTGGGGAAGGGTATGAGTCTGCTGGATGCCATGGGTTGAGCAGTAGGAGGAGAGGGTGCGGTTGAGAAACTCACCACCGCCGTCGGAATGGAGGCGGCGGATGGGGCGACCAAAGTGGACTCGGCACTGCTCGGCCCACGTAACGATGACAGCAGGGGCCTCGGCCTTCGTGTGGAGGAGGAACACCGAGGAGTACCTGCTGTGGTCGTCGACTAGGACAAGCAGGTACCGGTGCCCTTGGCGGGAAGGGGAAGGGTTAGGGCCCCAGAGGTCCATGTGGACGAGGTCAAGGGGGGCAGCAGCAAAGGAAGGATGACTGAGGTGAGGCTGTTGTTTGAGCTTTCCATGAATGCATGTGGCGCATGGGGGAGCGGAAGAGGACGGGAGGGGAGGAAGAGTGGGGGGAAGACCATCAAGCAAGCGGGAGGAGACGGCTTTACGAAGTGTGGGAAAGTTCATATGACCAAGGCGGTGGTGGATGAGAACAGCGGGGTGGGACAGTGCGCGACAAGAGCATGGGGAGGAGGTGGAGTTGGAGGAAGGTGGCTCTAGAGGGAGGGGAGGGGGGAGAGTGGAGGTGCCTGCACGAGTGGTCACGTGGCATGAGGAGGGGCGGGGTGTGCGGAGGATGTACTGACGAGAGCGAGGGCAAAGTGGGAGGCGATGAAGGAGGCGGCGAGTGGGGCCGTGGAGGAGGTCACAGTAGGTGGCAGAGGCGGGGAAGAGGGTAGTGATGCCAACCTGTTGGAGTTCACGAATGGAGAGCAGGTTATGACGAAGGGAGGGAATGTGGAGACCAGTGACCACTCCGGAGGGGAAGGGGGGGCAGGGGAGGGTGGAGAGATGAGTGCAAGGGATGGAGAAGCTGGAATCAGCACCATGAACGTTGGTGGGGAAAGGGAGGGAGGTGAGGGTGCCGGCGTCTTTGAGGGCAGTTTCAGTGGCACCACTATCGAGAACAAAGTCAATCGTGAGCGAGGAGGGAGCTGAAGACACGGGGTACTGGAAATCACTGGCATTAAAAACAGAGGGATACATGGAAGTGGAAGCAGGGGAAGAACGCATGAGCTCGCCTAGAAAGCTGGAGTGGGAGGCGGGAGCACTAGGGGAAGGAGAGCCCCAGAGGGGAAAGCCAGGAGGACCTGGTGTGGCTGTGGCAGCCATGGCGGCGGTGCCAAAGCCAAGCTGCTGCTGCTGCCATGCAGATGCTGCGGCTGCGGCTCCTGCAGCTGCGGCTGCAGCCTGACCACCAGAGCCCCACTGCTGCTGCTGCTGCAGCAGCTGCAGCTGCTGGAAGCGGCGAAACTGCTGCAGCTCCTGGGGAGCCGACCGCTCGTGTTCCTCCAACGCGATCAGGTAATCAGTATGGAGCACGAGGAACTCACGACGCTGAGTAAGGAAGAGCTGCTCAACTTCAGCGGTGGCAGCGCGAGTGCTGGTGCCAACGGGTACCATGGGGGGCGGAGGTTCCTCGCCGGGATGGGGAATGAGAGGGGGGGGATCGCCAGGGTGAGGCGGCGGGTCCCCAAGGTCACCCTCTGGGAGACCAAGCATGATGTCCAGGAGGCGGAACGGCAGGACATAAGCACTGCCGAGGACGCGGTGGAGGCTGCCGACGAATGAATACCAGTTGGTTGCTGAGTTGTCGGCAGCGCGCACGAGATGATCGAGGGTCGAGACGTCGACGGGAGGGGGAAAGGATGCCATTGGTGACACGGAGTGGGAGGAAGGCGACGGCGGGTGGACCCGCGGTGGCCGGGAGGGAGCGGCGGCGGGTGGACCCGCGGCGGCTCAAAGAGGAGGGGAGGATGGGGATGGCTGTAGATACTGCTGCTGCTGCTGCTGCTGCTGCTGCTGCTGCTGCTGCTGCTGCTGCTGCTCCTTCTGCTGCCACCCTCGACCCCGCCACCACCGCCGCCGGCTCCGCTGCCCCCACAACCGCCACCTCCACCCCCTCCCTGAGGGTTGGTGCGGCCGCCACGTGGGCGCCCGCCACGACGCGGCTGTGTGACTGCAAGCTGGGGGTTTTGGGACTCGGTGGAGTTCAGGCCGGAGGGGGGGGTTGAGAGAAGGCGGGCCTCAGCGTCAATGATCCATTGGACCACAGTGTCAAGGGAGGCGCGGGGCTGAGCCTCAGTGAAGGCGATGACGCGCACTTCATATTGAGGGGAGAGGCCTTCGAGGAGACGGTAGATCTGAAGGTTGGGGGGGAGAGTAGTCTGGCGAGCCTCAAGGCGGGAGGCAAGGTCCAGGAGACGGCTGGTGTAGTCAACGGCGCCAGCACTGTGTTCGATCGTGATGCTGAAGTATTCCTTGAAGAGCGGTCCGACAGCATCGAAGTCGGTGCGTTCGAACATTGCCTCAAGCTCGAGCCAGATCTGGCGGGAGCCGATGCGACGTGCCTGGAAGTTGCGCATGAGCGCAGACGGGATGGCAAGGAGAAGGGCACCAGTAGCACGGCTGTCCGCCTCGAGCCAGGCGCGACGACGCTCAGCAAATCGCGCAGAGTCAGCGGCATAAGCGGCGGCGGTAGCGGCATGCTGGGTGCGGAGGGTTGCCGACCGCTCGTGTTCCTCCAACGCGATCAGGTAATCAGTATGGAGCACGAGGAACTCACGACGCTGAGTAAGGAAGAGCTGCTCAACTTCAGCGGTGGCAGCGCGAGTGCTGGTGCCAACGGGTACCATGGGGGGCGGAGGTTCCTCGCCGGGATGGGGAATGAGAGGGGGGGGATCGCCAGGGTGAGGCGGCGGGTCCCCAAGGTCACCCTCTGGGAGACCAAGCATGATGTCCAGGAGGCGGAACGGCAGGACATAAGCACTGCCGAGGACGCGGTGGAGGCTGCCGACGAAGGAATACCAGTTGGTTGCTGAGTTGTTGGCAGCGCGCACGAGATGATCGAGGGTCGAGACGTCGACGGGAGGGGGAAAGGATGCCATTGGTGACACGGAGTGGGAGGAAGGCGACGGCGGGTGGACCCGCGGTGGCCGGGAGGGAGCGGCGGCGGGTGGACCCGCGGCGGCTCAAAGAGGAGGGGAGGATGGGGATGGCTGTAGATACTGCTGCTGCTGCTGCTGCTGCTGCTGCTGCTGCTGTTGCTGTTGCTGCTGCTGCCGCTGCTGCTGCTGCCACTGCTGCTGCTGCCGCTGTTGCTGCTGCTGCTGCTGCTGCTGCTGCTGCTGCTGCTGCTGCTGCTGCTGCTGAGTCTGCTGCTCCTTCTGGTGCTGTTGCTGCTTCTGCTGCTGCTGCTACGGCTGCAGCAGTGGTAAGGCGGCGATGAGCAGGTGCAGGTGAGGAGGCAAAAGATGGGGAAAGATGGCAGTTAGCTGATGAAAATAGGACTTGGTAGAAATTTCAGTAGCACTTCGTGATCACATCCAGGAAAGTGTGCAAACTTCGGAAAGTGATATCTGACAATCCAAGCGATAAAACAGTCTGAAATTTTACGACGTTGTAGCTGACACCAAGAGCGTTCTTTTGCAAGTCAAATCACTCAATTCTGTCAACTATCGAGCGAGCTATGGCGTTTGGCGCATTGGGGGTTTTTGAAAATCCACCCAACAGAAAACTAGTTGAGAGGCGGCGGCTAGGAGTCTAGCAGCGGCGATGGAGGGGACGGCAATGAGGTGCACATCGGAAGGGGACGGGGCGGAAGCGTAGGGAAGGATCGGGATTTAAAAGTTGGCGTGAGCCATTATTGCTCTATACCATGCTAGAAACAGAAAGGTTGAGTTTATTGATGAAGGAAAGGCATTACATAGGAAGAGAGAGATGAGCTAGGAAGGGAAGGTTGGAAGGGAAGGGGGGGTTAGGACCAATCACAAGGGAGGGAGGATCCTTCCAATTATGGTTGACCACCAGTTGAAGGTGGTCCAAGTGTGGTGTACCACCAGTGGTTTAGCCAACCCACTTGTGGTGCCCCCACAATTGTGGTCCTTGTGTTCAGGGGCTCCAACCACAATTGGGTTGGAATGACACCCCAACACAGGTGTACACCCAACTAGGGATGTAAACACAATATACACAACTAGCATAGCATGGTATATTCTAACAGAAGCGGAGCGGAGCTGGTTGCGGAGCTGGTTGCGGAGCTGGTTGCGGAGCTGTGTAGTTGCGGGACAGGGCCTGGGGGTGTGTTGGGGGGTGTGTGGGTCCGGGGTTAGAGATAGGCTCAGATTCAGTTTCAAGTCGGCGTTTTAACGATTTTTCGCCGACGCCATTTCCTACTTAGCGGCATTTTGATACAGCCGTCCGAGTGATTTTCAGCAATTCTCGTCGACCAATTTCCAGAAGTGCCGCGCTGCACACCGACAATGGCTTATTCAACCACTTCACTCGCCAACCCGATCCCGCTCCTTCGTCTCGAGCCGGACGGTACATGCTCCAACTACAAGGCTTGGCGCTATGGTGTCGACAAGCACCTCCTCAGTCGCGAGGTGAAGGGGCTCGAGCTCACCGACGTCCTTCTCAACATCGGTCACAGCAAAGAGCCTCCTAAACCCGAAAGGTCCGCCGATCCAGCTAATGCTACCGCCGAAACAGTTTATGCTGCTGCACTGCTCAAGTACAAGAATTGGGAGAAGGCCGATGGTGCGGTCATTAGTGTCTTCATGGGCACCACTCCTCCCGAACTCGTCGAAACCTACCACAACTACCCGTCTGCCAACGCCATTTGGCTCTACCTCGAAGATCGCTTCCTGAACAAGACTCCAGTGGGAGTTGCTATACTCATCCCCAGCATGTTCCAAGTGCGGCTCCAGGACTCGCCAGGCATGGCGGACTATGTCACCAAGGTGCAGTCCATTCATGATGAACTCAAACAGTTGGGGATAGTCTTCCCCGAGCAAGCCCCTGCAGCCGCTCTCCTAGTCGGCCTCACTCCGGCATACGAAGTCACACGCAAGATGCTCTTGGGCCTTGCTCCTGCAGACCTCACATTTGCCAAGGTCTCATCTGCGCTCCTTTCTGCCGAAAAGGACAACAGCGCTCAAGCCAAGGCCAATGCAATCCGCGCTCCCGTGCCTCAAGCCTATGCCGCTTCGGTGCCATTCCAGCGCAACCGCTTCCCCCCGTGTCCCTACGTCATCAAGCGCGGCCCTCGTGCCGGCCAGGTGTGTGGCGGCACCAACCACGCCCTTGCCTCCTGCTTTAAGAAGAAGGATGACGAGTGGTATGGTGTCAATGGGACCGCCTCGAATCCGCCAAGCTGGATGATCAATCGTGCTCCTCGCCAAGTCAATCAAGTCGAAGCGCAGGAATCCGTGCAGGCTGCTGTGGCTGCACCTGCTGATGTGCGCCTCAACATGTTGTTCCCTGGCACTGCCATGATTAATGAGACGATTTCGCAGTATCCTGGCTCACAAAGCACCTCAGCCACAATAGAGTTCACCCTCGACAGTGGGGCCACTCACACGGTTCTCAAGGAAGAACACTCCTTCAAGCCATACGAGACACCAATCCGTCTACTAGGAGCAGACTCCAGTTTCACAACACACGCCAAGGGCTCCTCCACAGTTCCGTGCCCAGCTTTTCCTTCGGGCAGTGTGACTGGCATGTGTGTTCCCACACTACGCCACAATCTCGTGGCCCAACATGAGCTCCAACGGGCAGGCGTCACCACGATCTTCCCAGCACACTCGGATTACTGTGACCTCTTCGACCCTAAGTCCAACAAGCTCCTAGCACGCTTCACACTCAACAGTAGCAAGCTCTACACGCTGCGTTCACCTGCACCTCTCGCCGCCCTCTCCCAAGCGCAAGCTGCCAGCACCACTCCGTATTCGTGTCGCAGCTTCGCCAACCCAACCATCCTCTACCACCATCCGTACACTTGCCGACATCGCTTCCAAGAAACTTCTTCTTGGCCTCCCGTCGGCGCTTCCTCCACCAACAGACTCACCTGCACCCACCTGCCTGGACTGCACCAAGAGCAAGCTCAGGCAGCAGCCGCACCCTTCCTCCCCATCCGTCGCAGCTGCTCCGCTGGACCTAGTGCACATGGATGTCTGGGGCCCAGCTCCAGTCGCATCCCGAGGCGGTCATCGGTACTTTCTTACACTAGTCGATGACCACTCGCGGCATGTTTCTGTGCACCTCCTGCATACCAAGGCGGAGGCACCTGATGTCATCATGGCGTGGGTGCGCCAGGCTCAAGTTACGTTCGGCACTCCTTTGAAGTGCCTCCATTCTGATGGCGGGGGAGAATTTCGCAATGGCAAACTCGATAACTTCTGTGCGGCCCAAGGGATGGCAAACCTTCACGCTCCCCGAAAGCCCGTAGCAGAACGGCATTGCAGAGAGCCGCAACCACACCTTGGTTCAGATCGCTCGCTGCCTCCTCAGTCACGCCAACGCACCACGGTCACTCTGGGGATATGCCCTCTTCCATGCGGCACTCCTCTACAATCTTTATCCGCATCCCCACCGGCCCGACACCACACCTACCGCTCTCTGGCTTGGGGTCACGCCTTCCGCCCGCTCTCTACGCGTCCGGGGGTGTACCGCGTATGTGTTGCTAAGCCCCCACACGCGCAGGAAGCAAGGTGGCAAGCTTGGTCCCAAAACCCAGACCTGCATGTACCTGGGGCACAACTCCGACTCCCCAGACTACTTATTCCTCAACCCAATCACCAGACAGCTGATTCGCAGCCGTGATGTCGTCTTCGATGAGACACGCCCATTCCACTCTGCGACCACGGGCGAGCCTCCTCCACCTCCCCCGACGCTTGTTTGGGCAGACTTCGATGCCCCACCTCCGGCCGCTGCCCCTTCTCCGGGGCCTTCTCCGTCCGGCGTGTCTCACCCAGCCTCCCCAGTATCCTCCGCAGCGGCACCTCCTCCTGCTCCGCCTTCCCCGCGCGTCGAGCCCGGCTCACCAGTCTCCTATCGGAGGCGCCCAGTCCCTCCGGTCCCACCGCAGCCGCCTTCGTCTCCGGTCTCTAGTCGCACTCGTTCCAAGGGACCGGCTCCGCCTCTCGCCTGGGGACCAGCCGCCTTCTCCATCCGGTGTTCGGTCACCCCGCCTCCTCCTGCCGGGGGTGATGTCCCCTCCATCCGTATTCCCCCCCGTGCACTTCTGGAGGACAGGCATGAGGAGCTGTTTGACCTTCACGCGGTCTGCCAATTTCTCTCTCACATCTTCCCGGACATTACTGACTGCCCTTCCCTCAACTTCACCGAGAACCCGACCATTCCGACTCCTCGCACAAAAGAGGAAGCTCTCCCGGGGCCTTATAAGAAGGAGTGGAAGGCAGCAATGGATGTGGAGAACGAGGCGTTCATTCGCAACAACAGCTTTGACGATGTTATTCCCCCTTCCGGTGTCAACATCGTCGGCGGAAAATGGATGTTCTGAGTCAAACAACTCCCAGGCGAAGCTCCACTGTTCAAGGCACGATACGTGGCGAAGGGTTTCACCCAGAAGGAGTATCTCGACTTCTTCGAAACATTCTCGCCCACGGCCAAGCTCCCGACTGTGCGCGCTCTTCTTGATATAGCCGCTCGCGGCAACTTCGAGATCAAGTCCATGGACGCCTCCTCCGCCTTTCTCCAAGGCCAGCTCAAGGAGGATGTTCACATGGAACGCCCACCGGGGTTTCCTGGCACTTACCCTGCCAACACAGTGTGGAAGCTGAAGCGCCCAGTGTATGGCCTCAAGCAGGCTCCTCGTGAGTGGCACAACAAGGTGAAGGAAATCCTCCTCGCACTTGACTTCCATCCCTCTGCCTCAGATTCCAGTCTCTTCGTTCGTCACTCCTCCGAGCCCTTCGACATCCTCGTCTACGTCGACGACTTCATTCTAGCCGCCAGAGATCCAGCCGACATGGCAGCTGTCCAGTCTGCTCTCAGCTCCGCCCTTCTCATGAAGGATCTTGGTGACCTCAAGAACTACCTGGGAATGGAGATCACTCGTGACCGCCAGGCTTGCACGATCACCCTCTCCCAGGAGTCCTACATCGACAACCTTCTCAAGCGGTTCGACATGGACTCCAGTAACTCTGTCTCCACTCCACTCCCACTACAGCATCAGCTCACGGCCCCTCCAGTTCCTTCTCCTGACGCCTGCAAGGACCCGTACCCTGAGCTAGTCGGTTCACTCATGTATGCCATGATGTGCACTCGACCAGACTTGGCTTACCCGGTTAGTGTCCTCTCTCGGTACGTCTCCCCCGGACGCTACACTGCCTCGCATTGGTCTGCAGCCAAGAGGGTCATCCGCTATCTACAAGCCACCAAGTCTCACATCCTCACTCTTGGTGGTACCTCTCCAGTCAAGCTCGAGGGATACACAGACTCCTCATGGGCCGATGACCAGACTGACAGACGCTCCTCCCAAGGGTACTGCTTCACCCTTGGTAGCGGAGTCATCAGCTGGCGCTCCACTCGGTCCTCTGCAGTCTCCCTGTCGTCCTGCGAGGCCGAGCTCTACGCGGGCACAATGGCTGCTCAAGAGGCACGCTGACTCTCCTTTCTCCTCGCTGAGTTAGGCTACCCCCAGCAGTCGCCCACCCTGTGGTGTGACAACCAGAGTGCCATTCATCTCACCAAGGATCCTGTGTTCCACTCTCGCACCAAGCACATCGAACTTCGTCATTTCTTCATCCGAGATCTTGTTCAGAGTGACCAGCTGACGGTACGGTACATCGCCTCAGATTGCAACCTCGCCGGCCTCTTTACCAAGGCTCTCGGCAAGGCTGACCACCATCGCCTTCTCCGTTCCATGGGGCTATGTGCTCCTTGACCGGGTTTGCAGTCTATGGGGGTGTGTTAGAAATAGACTGCAAATACCACTATGCCAGTCAGGGAGGTTAGGCGTAGGGCGGAAGCGGAGACGGAACACCTCGTCGAGGCGACGGAAGCAGCAGACGGTAGTGTGAGTGGAGCGACCACACACAGTGCCACGGAAGGGGCCAGTCTGGAGCTGGTACTGGCAACTCACAGCGCCGAAGCTACCACCTGATGCTGATCTGCGAGGGCCACCACCGCGGCCACCACCACGGCCACCACAACGAGAGGAACCAGGCAACCCAGGGGGGAGGCGGCTCCATTGCTGCGACTGCCGCTGGGACTGCTGCTGCTGCTGTGGCTGCTGCTACTTCTGCTGCTGTTCCGGGGCACCAGCCCCAGTCCCTTCGTCTGAGTCCCTGCATGCATTCTTGGTATTTGTGAGAGTACGACCCCGTTACACTTCTTTCTCATTTCGATGTTTCTCCTGTATCTCATTCTTCTTTTTATCCTGGTTTCTTTTGATCTTATCTCATCTCATTTGGGTTCCTTTTCCACCTTTTCCATTCTCCTTTGCGTTATCCTATTATTATGATTATATTGTAAGAAATAGAGTTGAGATGATTGATTAGGTAAGAAGCCCAAGGCTCTATAAGTACATGGCAAGGTGAGAGAGTATGGATGAAGGGGGAATTGGAGGGAATCCCCATTGGGATCTCCGGAATCTCCAATTGGGTAATTGGAGATTGTGGGGATCACAATTGGGTGAGGTTGGGATTTGTGAGTACACCCCAACCCACTAGAACATTCACAACCTAAACTAGGATATAAAAGTACAAATACAAAAGTGGTATTTGCAGTCTATTTCTAACACACCCCCATAGACTGCAAACCCGATCAAGGAGCACATAGCCCCATGGAACGGAGAAGGCGATGGTGGTCAGCCTTGCCGAGAGCCTTGGTAAAGAGGCCGGCGAGGTTGCAATCTGAGGCGATGTACCGTACCGTCAGCTGGTCACTCTGAGCAAGATCTCGGATGAAGAAATGACGAAGTTCGATGTGCTTGGTGCGAGAGTGGAACACAGGATCCTTGGTGAGATGAATGGCACTCTGGTTGTTACACCTCAGGGTGGGCGACTGCTGGGGGTAGCCTAACTCAGCGAGGAGAAAGGAGAGTCAGCGTGCCTCTTGAGCAGCCATTGTGCCCGCGTAGAGCTCGGCCTCGCAGGACGACAAGGAGACTGCAGAGGACCGAGTGGAGCGCCAGCTGATGACTCCGCTACCAAAGGTGAAGCAGTACCCTTGGGAGGAGCGTCTGTCAGTCTGGTCATCGGCCCATGAGGAGTCTGTGTATCCCTCGAGCTTGACTGGAGAGGTACCACCAAGAGTGAGGATGTGAGACTTGGTGGCTTGTAGATAGCGGATGACCCTCTTGGCTGCAGACCAATGCGAGGCAGTGTAGCGTCCGGGGGAGACGTACCGAGAGAGGACACTAACCGGGTAAGCCAAGTCTGGTCGAGTGCACATCATGGCATACATGAGTGAACCGACTAGCTCAGGGTACGGGTCCTTGCAGGCGTCAGGAGAAGGAACTGGAGGGGCCGTGAGCTGATGCTGTAGTGGGAGTGGAGTGGAGACAGAGTTACTGGAGTCCATGTCGAACCGCTTGAGAAGGTTGTCGATGTAGGACTCCTGGGAGAGGGTGATCGTGCAAGCCTGGCGGTCACGAGTGATCTCCATCCCCAGGTAGTTCTTGAGGTCACCAAGATCCTTCATGAGAAGGGCGGAGCTGAGAGCAGACTGGACAGCTGCCATGTCGGCTGGATCTCTGGCGGCTAGAATGAAGTCGTCGACGTAGACGAGGATGTAGAAGGGCTCGGAGGAGTGACGAACGAAGAGACTGAAATCTGAGGCAGAGGGATGGAATTCAAGTGCGAGGAGGACTTCCTTCACCTTGTTGTGCCACTCACGAGGAGCCTGCTTGAGGCCATACACTGGGCGCTTCAGCTTTCACACTGTGTTGGCAGGGTTAGTGCCAGGAAACCCCGGTGGGCGTTCCATGTGAACATCCTCCTTGAGCTGGCCTTGGAGAAAGGCGGAGGAGGCGTCCATGGACTTGATCTCGAAGTTGCCGCGAGCGGCTATATCAAGAAGAGCGCGCACAGTCGGGAGCTTGGCCGTGGGCGAGAATGTTTCGAAGAAGTCGAGATACTCCTTCTGGGTGAAACCCTTCGCCACGTATCGTGCCTTGAACAGTGGAGCTTCGCCTGGGAGTTGTTTGACTCGGAACATCCATTTTCCGCCGACGATGTTGACACCGGAAGGGGGAACAACATCGTCAAAGCTGTTGTTGCGAATGAACGCCTCGTTCTCCACATCCATTGCTGCCTTCCACTCCTTCTTATAAGGCCCCGAGAGAGCTTCCTCTTTTGTGCGAGGAGTCGGAATGGTCGGGTTCTCGGTGAAGTTGAGGGAAGGGCAGTCAGTAATGTCCGGGAAGATGTGAGAGAGAAATTGGCAGACCGCGTGAAGGTCAAACAGCTCCTCATGCCTGTCCTCCAGAAGTGCACGGGGGGGAATACGGATGGAGGGGACATCACCCCCGGCAGGAGGAGGCGGGGTGACCGAACACCGGATGGAGAAGGCGGCTGGTCCCCAGGCGAGAGGTGGAGCCGGTCCCTTGGAACGAGTGCGACTAGAGACCGGAGACGAGGGCGGCTGCGGTTGGACCGGAGGGACTGGGCGCCTCCGATAGGAGACTGGTGAGCCGGGCTCGACGCGCGGGGAAGGCGGAGCAGGAGGAGGTGCCGCTGCGGAGGATACTGGGGAGGCCGGGTGAGACACGCCGGACGGAGAAGGCCCCGGAGAAGGGGCAGCGGCCGGAGGTGGGGCATCGAAGTCTGCCCAAACAAGCGTCGGGGGAGGTGGAGGAGGCTCGCCCGTGGTCGCAGAGTGGAATGGGCGTGTCTCTTCGAAGACGACATCACGGCTGCGAATCAGCTGTCTGGTGATTGGGTTGAGGAATAAGTAGTCTGGGGAGTCGGAGTTGTGCCCCAAGTACATGCAGGTCTGGGTTTTGGGACCAAGCTTGCCACCTTGCTTCCTGCACGTGTGGGGGCTTAGCAACACATACGCGGTACACCCCCAGACGCGTAGAGAGCGGGCGGAAGGCGTGACCCCAAGCCAGAGAGCGGTAGGTGTGGTGTCGGGCCGGTGGGGATGCGGATAAAGATTGTAGAGGAGTGCCGCATGGAAGAGGGCATATCCCCAGAGTGACCGTGGTGCGTTGGCGTGACTGAGGAGGCAGCGAGCGATCTGAACCAAGGTGTGGTTGCGGCTCTCTGCAATGCCGTTCTGCTGCGGGCTTTCGGGGAGCGTGAAGGTTTGCCGAATCCCTTGGGCCGCACAGAAGTTATCGAGTTTGCCATTGCGAAATTCTCCCCCGCCATCAGAATGGAGGCACTTCAGAGGAGTGCCGAAAGTGACTTGAGCCTGGCGCACCCACGCCATGATGACATCAGGTGCCTCCGCCTTGGTATGCAGGAGGTGCACAGAAACATGCCGCGAGTGGTCATCGACTAGTGTAAGAAAATACCGATGACCGCCTCGGGATGCGACTGGAGCTGGGCCGCAGACATCCATTTGCACTAGGTCCAGCGGAGCAGCTGCGACGGATGGGGAGGAAGGGTGCGGCTGCTGCCTGAGCTTGCTCTTGGTGCAGTCCAGGCAGGTGGGTGCAGGTGAGTCTGTTGGTGGAGGAAGCGCCGACGGGAGGCCAAGAAGAAGTTTCTTGGAAGCGATGTCGGCAAGTGTACGGATGGTGGTAGAGGATGGTTGGGTTGGCGAAGCTGCGACACGAATACGGAGTGGTGCTGGCAGCTTGCGCTTGGGAGAGGGCGGCGAGAGGTGCAGGTGAACGCAGCGTGTAGAGCTTGCTACTGTTGAGTGTGAAGCGTGCTAGGAGCTTGTTGGACTTAGGGTCGAAGAGGTCACAGTAATCCGAGTGTGCTGGGAAGATCGTGGTGACGCCTGCCCGTTGGAGCTCGTGTTGGGCCACGAGATTGTGGCGTACTATGGGAACACACATGCCAGTCACACTGCCCGAAGGAAAAGCTGGGCACGGAACTGTGGAGGAGCCCTTGGCGTGTGTTGTGAAACTGGAGTCTGCTCCTAATAGACGGATTGGTGTCTCGTATGGCTTGAAGGAGTGTTCTTCCTTGAGAACCGTGTGAGTGGCCCCACTGTCGAGGGTGAACTCTATTGTGGCTGAGGTGCTTTGTGAGCCAGGATACTGCGAAATCGTCTCATTAATCATGGCAGTGCCAGGGAACAACATGTTGAGGCGCACATCAGCAGGTGCAGCCACAGCAGCCTGCACGGATTCCTGCGCTTCGACTTGATTGACTTGGCGAGGAGCACGATTGACCATCCAGCTTGGCGGCTTGGAGGCGGTCCCATTGACGGCATACCACTCGTCATCCTTTTTCTTGAAGCAGGAGGCAAGGGCGTGGTTGGTGCCGCCACACACCTGGCCGGCACGAGGGCCGCGCTTGATGACATAGGAACACGGGGGGAAGCGGTTGCGCTGGAATGGCGCCGAAGCGGCATAGGCTTGAGGCACGGGAGCGCGGATTGCATTGGCCTTGGCTTGAGCGCTGTTGTCCTTTTCGGCAGAAAGGAGCGCGGATGAGACCTTGGCAAATGTGAGGTCTGCAGGAGCAAGGCCCAAGAGCATCTTGCGTGTGACTTCGTATGCCGGAGTGAGGCCGACTAGGAGAGCGGCTGCAGGGGCTTGCTCGGGGAAGACTATCCCCAACTGCTTGAGTTTACCATGAATGGACTGCACCTTGGTGACATAGTCCGCCATGCCTGGTGAGTCCTGGAGCCGCCCTTGGAACATGCTGCGGATGAGTATAGCAACTCCCACTGGAGTCTTGTTCAGGAAGCGATCCTCGAGGTAGAGCCAAATGGCGTTGGCAGACGGGTAGTTGTGGTAGGTTTCGACGAGTTCGGGAGGAGTGGTGCCCATGAAGACACTAATGACCGCACCATCGGCCTTCTCCCAATTCTTGTACTTGAGCAGTGCAGCAGCATAAACAGCTTCGGTGGCGGCATTAGCTGGATCGGCGGACCTCTCGGGTTTAGGAGGCTCTTTGCCGTCACCGATGTTGAGAAGGACGTCAGTGAGCTCAAGCCCCTTCACCTCGCGACTGAGGAGGTGCGTGTCGACACCATAGCGCCAAGCCTTGTAGTTGAAGCATGTGCCGTCCGGCTCAAGACGAAGGAGCGGGATCGGGTTGGCGAGTGATGTGGTTGAGTAAGCCATTGTTGGTGTGCAGCGCGGCACTTCTGGAAATTGGTCGACGAGAATTGCTGAAAATCACTCTGACAGCTTTATCAAAATGCCGCTAAGTAGGAAATGGCGTCGGCGAAAATTCGTTAAAACGCCGACTTGAAACTGAATCTGAGCCTATGTCTAACCCCGGACCCACACACCCCCCCACACACCCCCAGGCCCTGTCCCGCAGCTACACAGCTCCGCAACCAGCTCCGCAACCAGCTCCGCAACCAGCTCCGCAACCAGCTCCGCAACCAGTTCCGCTCCGCTTCAACCTGTGTACCTGCTCTTGCTTGACGCGAGACGTTCGTGGAGGCGATTTCGCGAGGGGAGTTCGCCTATTCTGGCGGGGACGGAGCGGAAACTCGAGAACGAGTTTTAAGAGATGGTCGAAATTGAGATTCGACCTAGGAGAACCGAGGAGGAAATCGACGACGAGAAGCGTGAGCGCTTCAGAGATGAAAAATTCAACGAGGTCGAGCGCGAATGTGGTCGACGATGAGAGGCGCGACTGCAGAATGGAGCACATCGAAATTCCGACAACTCGAAACGAATGTCGCGACGATGAAGTGCGCGTAGCGCGGCCACGTTCAGATTAGGACCTTGATCCGCGTGTGCGGATAGGTCGCTCTGATACCATGTAAGAAATAGAGTTCAAATGATTGATTAGGTAAGGAGCCCAAGGCTCTATAAGTAAATGGCAAGGTGAGAGAGAATGGATGAAGGGGGGATTGGAGGGAATCCCCATTGGGATCTTCGGAATCTCCAATTGGGTAATTGGAAATTGGGGGGATCATAATTGGGTGAGGTTGGGATTTGTGAGTACACCCCAACCCACTAGAACATTCACAACCTAAACTAGGATATAAAAGTACAAATACAAAAGTGGTATTTGCAGTTTATTTCTAACAAACAACAATGGCGGTGAAGGACTTTTTGGCAGTAAGAAGGATTTTCAGAAGTCCAACTAATGTGTGGGTACCGAGTTGGCCAGGTAGATCGAGGGGATAAGGCAGATGCTTTATGTAACGATGATTTAGTTAAGCTAGAGAAGCTCGCTGAATGCAAAATCTCTTTTTTGTTTGCCTCTTCTTTCAATAAAAAATCAATTTTTGCACCTTGATCGTACCCAGTTGATGCTATATCTATCGAAGTGTTACGACATGAATTCTCAGTCGTTTACTGTGGTCTGGATACATTGCCTTCTGTACTCGATGTTGTGAGTCGTTGTACTCAAGAGCACCCCCTGACTGCGGTCGCCGTGGTGACTCGTACAAGAAAGACGAAACATTCAAATCGCTTCGTGGATGGGTTGTGCTGGCGTCTTGGGACAAGGATACCACGTGTGGTGGACCAAATCTGAATCCTTTGGACGAGCCCATCTCAATGTCAAGGTGTAATACAACCCCTCGTCGAACATTGTGGCATGCCCCATCCGCCCAATGCATCAACAAAATCTACTCCTTTCGGATCGCGTTAACAGAAATAGCGCGAGAATTCTTGTCGATACAGGTGCCCGTATTTCCCGCTTTGATGAAAAGTGGTTCACACCGCATGAGGTCCTCGTTGAAGGACCGTCATGTCCCATTCGTCTTGGTGATGATAGTCTTATCCCAAGTAAAGGACGGACAATGATCGAAATGGAGATCCAAGGCTATAGCGAAAAGATTCGCACTTACATTCTCCCCTTGCTTGCAGGTGTTGACATAGTCTTGGGAATGGATTGGTTACGTGCAAATGAGGTTATTTTGGATTTCAAGGAGAATACAGTTTCTGTCACCAAGAATGGCGAACCAATCCAGTGGAAGGTGTCTGTCGACACAACCATCCTGGCTGTTCAAATGACGGAAAGTCCAGACGTGTGCTTTGCTCTTGCATGTCAATTTGGACAGCATTACCGCATTGCTAACACACTTTTCGTCGTACAGCTCGAGGAAGCTGGAACCCCGACACCCGACGTCGAGGATTTTCCACCTCAGATGAAGGTATTGGTGATTGAGTTTAAGGAGGTTTTTAAGTCTATTCCAGACGGACTCCATCCTGACCGCGCCGTGGGCCACACCATCCCTGTGGAGCGTGGAAATCTCCCACCGTTTCAACCTATGTATCACCTCAATCCAGCTGAGTACGAGGAGGCTAAACAACAGATTGAGGAGTACCTTAGGAAGGGATGGGTTGAGCCAAACGCATCACCTTATGGAGCACCAATCTTGTTCGTCAACAAGAAGGGTGGTGGCTTACGCATGTGCGTCGACTACCGCTCCTTGAACAAGATCGTGATCAAGAACAGATATCCTCTTCCAAGGATAGAAGGTCTGTTTGATCGACTCCAGGGTGCTCAGTTGTTTAGCGCATTAGATCTGGCACAAGGGTACCACCAACTGCGCATCACTAAGGAAAATGTTCCAAAAACGGCATTCTCTTCTTCGTTTGGCCATTTTTTATGACGCGTGCTGAGCTTTGGCTTGACCAGCTCCGGCCTCTTTTCAGATGGCCATGAACGTTGTATTTCACGAAGCTATCGGCACTTCGTTCTGGTTTACCTCGACAACATCTTGGTTTATTCCAAGACCGAAGAGGAGCACACTCAACACCTAAAATGGGTGTTAGGGAAGTTGCGAGAACACAAGTTCTATGCTCAGTTATGGAAGTGCCATTTCTAGTAACGCTAGTTGGAATTTCTCGGTCATCTTATCGGGAACAACGGACATAAAGTCGACCCCAAGAAGGTGGTGGCTGTTCAGATTTGGCCTGTCCTACAAGACGTGGGCCAGGTCAGGTCCTTCCTAGGCCTCGCCAATTATTTCCGCCAGTTCTTAGAAAATTACTTGACTGACGTTGCCCCTGTGACAGCACTCACTCGAAAGGGTTGTGCATGGGAGTGGACTCGACAATGTCAAGAGGCATTTGAGGAAGTCAAAACGAAGCTGAACAAAGCTCCGGTTTTGGTATTGCCAAATCCTTCTAAACCCTATGAGATGGTCACAGACACCTCGACAGTAGGGATTGGGGTGGTACTCTTGCAGGAGGGCCGTCCAGTGGCATTTCAGAGTAGGAAGCTCTCCCCGGCAGAGCAGCGCTATACGGCGTCAGAACAAGAGTTGCTGGTGGTCGTGCATGCGATGCAAACATGGCGATGTTATCTGGAAGGTGTGGAATTTGTGGTCACGACGGACCACTGTCCGAACACAGATTTCTCTACTCA
The DNA here is from genome assembly GCA_027943415.1 of Closterium sp. NIES-67. Classification (NCBI taxonomy): domain Eukaryota; kingdom Viridiplantae; phylum Streptophyta; class Zygnematophyceae; order Desmidiales; family Closteriaceae; genus Closterium; species Closterium sp. NIES-67. The sequence goes on from BQMB01002366.1 coordinate 809,195, forward strand.
AGCCACACTCACTCGGCGCCAAGCCCGCTGGGAAGAACTCCTTAGTGCGTTCACATTCGATATTCGATATCGTGCAGGTTCTACGAACATGGCTGACCCCCACAGTAGACAGCCGATAAGGGCAGCGACTGGGCTTGCTGAAACCGAAGAGAAGGCGGTGCTTGCTGCTTGTTTCGGCATTCTTGCCGTGGCTCGAGTGAGTGAGGTCACCTTCAGTGGTTTTCTGAAACGCATCCGCACAGGATACCATATTGACTCGTGGTTCCAGAACCCACAAAATACGAAGGGCCTTAAGTACGAGCATAAGCTCTGGTGGGGAGAGAAAAAGATTATGGTATCCCACGTGGGTAACCTGCGAAATGATATAATCGAGGAATTGCATAGCATCAAGTACGGAGGACACCTGGGCATCAAGAAAATCCGTGGGCCTTAAGTGATGTGTACTGGTGGCTTGGATTGGGGACTGAGGTCCAACAATTTGTGTCGCCTTGTGATGCATGCGCACGCAACAAGTCTGACAACAAAAGTCCCGGTGGTTTGCTTCAACCACTGGGGATTCCAGACAAACCCTGGGAGATTTTTTCACTGGATTTTTATCACAAACCTCCCCAAGACACGCGATGGTCATACTGCGATCCTAGTCTTTGTGGATCGATTGACCAAAATGGTGCACTTCGTTGCTACTACAACCGACATATTACAGCCAAGTTGTTTGTAGCACACGTTTTCCGCTTACACAGGTTACCGCGTGTGTTGGTGTCCTACCGAGATCCATGCTTTACAAGCCGGTTCTGGCAGAAAGTTACACGGACACTAGGAACGAAGCTAAAGATGGCGTCAGCCTTCCATCCCCAGACGGATGGGCAAACAGAGCGGACGAATGGTACTCTTGAGCAGATGCTTCGTTCCTTCATTGGCCCAACTCAGGATGACTTGGAGGAATTGTTACCTATGGTTGAATTCGCAGTGAACAATTCAGTGCATGAAGGTACCCATGAAAAACCCTTCATTCTGAACTGTGGTCAGCATCCCACAACACCTGCTATGCATGGGATCGGCAAACTGCGAGTCCCTGCTGCAAAAGACTTAATGGGCAAACAGCAAGAATGCTCAAGTCTGCTCGCCAAAAGTCAAAAGTCTTATGTCGACATGAAACACCGGGAAGTCTCATTTGAGGTTGGAGACAAGGTATTATTGAGCATGAAAAACATTCGTTTCAAAATTCCTGGGGCGCGAAAGCTGTTTCCTCGACGGATTGGGCCGTTCGAGGTGATCCAGCGCGTTGGTATGGTAGCTTGCAAGTAGAAGTTACCAGATAAATTGCAGATTCACAATGTCTTCCGCGTGTCTCCGCTAAACAAGTACATTGCTGATGGCAGGTACTTACCTTCACCAACGACTGTCCTCGGAGAGGAACTCTTTTATGAGGTCGAGCGTGTGCTCATGCACTGCCATCGACAGCGCGGCCGCAAGACAGTATGTGAGTGGAAAGGCTATGGGCCTTAACACAACTCATGGGAGCCAGAGGAACATTTGGCCGAAACTGCGGTTCCTGGGTATCTGGAAAACCTGGCTCAGCGAGCAGCCTTACAATCATTGGATGGTATTGACCCTGATCGTAATCTTCTTTGGCGCGCTCGAAGCACCCGTCCCCTGAAGCACTCTACGGCAACAAGGACGTTGCCACCTGGAGGGGGAGGAGAGTAAGACATGGCCTCTGCACAGTACGCGGGCCTAGAAACAACCTTCCCAACTACCTTCCACAAATTGGCTACCTACGCTTGGTAGCACGAGATGGGAAGGAAGGGTTGGGAGGGGAGGATTGGGATTGGTCGATACTTGGGACCAATCAGATTTTAATTGTACAGATTGAGTTGGCGAAATTCCCAACACACGTGATGGTTGGATTTGCGACCAATCAGAATCAGGGAGTTGGTTGTCAATGCCAACTCAACTCGAATATTCCTATGCTGTACACCATATGCTAATCTGAATACATTGTTGTAAACCTCTCATTGGTTGGAAATCCAACCTTTTGCCACATAAGCTAGCTCACCTCCTTGGAGCATGGAAGAGGTTCAGCAGCTTCTGGGAGTCATTGGAAGGGGTCTGGGCTGAGAAGCTCATTCTCAACTTCCCACTCCAAGAAACCAATCTTGAAATGGGTTTTTTTCTTGTAGTCATGAGCTCTCCACACAAGCCTTCCTACATTAGTAGCTTCTAGTATGGTCTCCTAGGGGAAACCCTATCCAACCAGAGCCTCAAGTACTATTCTCCAAGAGCCTTCCTCAAGCTTAAGCTACCTCTTAGAGGGGGTTCTTTCTAAGTACAATGCTAGGAGATCGCTAGTTCACTTTGTACTTCATTCTTATATCCTAGGATCTTGGATGTTGGTTTGATTTCAACCCTTGTTTGCCAATGCTATAGGGGCAAGGGTTGTTACAGGCCCCGTGCATGGAACGGCAGGCGGGGGCGTCTATTGACGAGACTGTTCATTGCGGAGCGGCGTTGCACGACGTGGGCGGCGCACCTTGTGGCGCCTATCTGCAGAGGAAGAGAGGCCGGGGTATGCGAACGGATGTTGTGCCGGCCTTAGCCCGAGTACGTCCAGTAGTTACCTGCAGAAATACCCTACCTCAAGTCACGTTCGTGGGAGTGACAAGGTTAGTTACTGCATAATGTGGCTCGTGTGCCTTGAATTTGAAACTTCGAGCAAACAAGGCTCGACGTAAATCGTCGGGTGGTTTGAGAATATATCTAAGATGCACACACGCAAATGCGTCCTTTTTTTGTTCCTACTAATGATTTGGGATGTCTTCTAGAACAAATGTGAGTGAAATTGCAAGAAGGGACGTGATTTGGTGAGTGGATACAAATAAAAAATATAAATAATGATGAAATCCTAAAATCAAAACTATAGAAACACCCCAATGCTCTGTATAATAGGGCTTTATGTACTGGAGTTACTTTGTGTTACACTTTCTATGTTTTGATTTTGAAATGTCAGGTAGGTGACGATGCTGACCTGCAATTTGTTAGCTTTCTGGGGCTGAGAGAACACGCCCCTGCTAGGGTTTGTTGGGGTGAGTCTTGCAAAAGTCGATTCTTGTTCTTGCTCCTGCCGCAATCGTACCACCAACATGCCAAGTCCTAAGCTCTACCTAGTTCTTGCTGCTAGGCTAGACTAGTTGCCGCTGGTCATTTTGCTAGTGCCCACCCCGTAATTGCGCAGATGCACTGGCGCGTCTCGCGCTAGCGCTCCGAGCACTGGCGCATTTTGCGCTGGGCGTTGGTGCGTTTCGCGCATTGCGCTGTGCCCCCTACGTGCTGGCGCGTTTCGTGCGCTGGCACCCTGCGCGTTGCCGCGTTTCGCGTTGGCACCATGCGTGCCGGCACCTTGCGCGATGGCACGTGCTAGCGCGTTGCGCGCTGGTGCCGTGCGTGCTGACGCCTTGCACGTAGCTGGCTGGCGCCATGTCGCTGAGGCCGTATGTATGCGTGACGTAGTTGCTGTGATGGGGGGAGGAGGTCGTGGGGGGAGGGAGGAAGAAGGGTACGTACGACGTTACTGCAGGTGAGATTCGCCACAGCTAGGCGCACCTCCTTCCTCTCTTTCTTGCCCATTTGTTTGTATTTGTATTTTCCTTCCTAGCTCTCTTTGACTCTTGTTCCATACATTTCTGTTCAATCTCATTACCCTTCCACAACTTCGCATTTTCATAGTTTTTTTTTTTTTTTTTTTTTTTTTTTTTTTTTTTTTTTTTTTTTTCATCATCCTCACATCGTCTCTAACTCTCTCTCTCTCTTATTTCCATTATTTTCATTACGCCTGAACCTAGCAATTACGCCTAGCAACACTTAGCGAATACACGTAGCAATTACACCTAGCCACTAGCACCTACACCGTTACGGCCTGGCTGTTGCGAGGCATCTGCATGCCTATATTTGCTTCTCCTCTACACTCGTTTCTTCACTCCACTTGTTTCTCGTCACTTTCACTTGCTTCTCTTCCCCTGCACATGCTCTTCCCCTGCACTTGCTCTTCCCCTGCACTTGCTTCTCACTGTACTTGCTTCTCACTGCACTTGCTACTCACAGCACTTGTTTCTCACTGCACTTGCTTCTCACTGCACTTGCTTCTCACTGCACTTGCTTTCTCATTGTACTCGCTTCTCCCCTACACTAACCTCTCCCCTTCGCTGCGCTGCATGCTGTTCACTAGTCGTTGCACTTCCCCCATCTCCAGCATTGTGGGAACACTATATGCCCTTTTAATAGCCGTCCAAATCATAGTCGTTCGCAAACTAGTGATCTGCACTCTAGTTGTTTACGCAACAACCGTTTGCGCACTAGCCGCCCCCTTATCGGTAAGGAAATTTCGTGTACGCATCGTGCACTTTTCCTATTTCCCTCTTCTGTTTTTGTTAACGGTTTGATAAAGGTGATTGGACCCTTCTCTTTTCTCCCCTCTTTGCTTTTATCTCTCTCCTCTTTCCCTTTCGCTTTCCTATGTCTTTACTTCTTGTTCTCCTTGAATTGTCCTTTCTTTCTCTTCTCTCTAATCGTATTCGTCCTTTCCTTCTCCTCTCTCTACCCCATTGCTTCTTCTTTGCCCAAAGGAACGCCTTTGCCATATATCCTCCTTGCTTCTTAGGCGCTCCTTCCTCCTCGTAACCATCTATGCATTTCCCCCAATCAATTTGTACCATGTAGCCTTCATGCTTGGTTTATTTTGCTCATTTTCCAATCATTATTTGTTTAAACCTTCTTGTCCAGGCTCAATATTAACACCTATGTGCGCTGCCACATTAGAGGACGGGGAGGAGGAAATGGGGAGGGGAAGAGGGTGAGGGGAGTTGTGGGGGGACATATATTGGATTTTAAATGGGGAGGAGGGAAGGAGAAAGGGAGGAGGGGGGAGGAGGGGAGGAGGGGAGGCGGAAGGGAGGAACAGGGTAAACAAAGGGGGAGAGGGAGGGTCAATGCATTAGCTCGGTCAGCAATACTGATAAGTATATAAACCTTTTCTACATTTTGGCTTATTTGCTTTGCTATGCATCGCTTGTGTGCTCCCTGAATGTGTATGCATCCAGCGTGCGTCATTCCCTTCGTTTCTTCTTCATGCATGTTTTTGTTGTGTGTGTTCAATTATAGTATTCTTGTTATTGCATACTACGTGCGGTTCTGTTTGTCCATCGTTCTGTCTGGTTTTGTTCTTAACAGGTCTCTATTTGTATTGGAGTGACGTGTTTGAAAGTTTTGGCTTGAAGCATAAGTTTGGTGTATATTGTGATTTGTGATACCTCGTGTGTGTTGGCACACCGTTGGCGCACTCCGTTGCAATTTGTCGGGTGCACATGTGACGTTTTGGCATGCATTGTGGCGGGGTGCATATATGCCAAGTGCTATACGCAGCTTTGATTGTCGTTGTCAATTTGGCAACTTTGCTCCCAAAGTGTACATGTTAATCTCGACTGCAGCATGGAAGCATTCGTCCATCCTCCTTGTTGCATGCATCACTTCCTCTTGTGTGGTTCCTCGTGTGTGTCGGTGATGGCGCACTTCGTTGCAAATTTTTGGGTGCACATGTGCTGTTTTGGTGTGCGCGCATCGGGGCGGGGTGCATATATGCGAAGTGCTACACACAGCTCGAGTTTTTTGTCGTCAATTTGGCAGCTTTGCTCCCAAAGTGTACATGTCAATCTCGGCTATATCATGGAATCATTCGTGTATCCTCCTTGTTGCATGCATTACTGCCTCTTGTGCAATTCCTCGAGTGTTTTGGCACGCTGTTGGCACAGTCTGTTGCAATTTGTTGGGTGCACATGTGCTGTTTTGATGTGCATGCATCAGGGTGGGGTGCATATATGCCAAGTGCTACACGCAGCTCGAGATTGTCGTTGTCAATTTGGCAGCTTTGCACCCAAAGTGTACATGTCAATCTCGGCTGCAGCATGGAAGCATTCGTGCATCCTCTTTTTTGCATGCATCACTTCCTCTTGTGCAATTCCTCGTGCGTATTGCCACTCCGTTGCCATTTATTGGGTGCACATGTGCCGTTTTGGTGTGCGTGCATCAGGGCGGAGTGCATATATGCCTTGTGCTACATGCAGCTCGAGATTCTCGTTGTCAATTTGGCAGCTTTGCTCCCAATATGTGCATGTCAATCTCAGCTGCAGCATGGAAGCATTCGTGTATCCTCCTTGTCGCATGCATCACTGCCTCCTCGTATATATTGACACTCCGTTGCAATTTGTCAGGTGCACATGTGCCGTTTCGGTGGTACGTGCATCGGGGCGCGGTCATATATGCCAATCGTTACACGCAGCTCGAGATTGTTGTTCTCAATTTCGCAACTTTGTTCCAGAAGTGTACATATCTCGATCGCTGCGGCATTGAAGCATTCGTGTATCCTCCTTGATGCACGCATGACTGCCTTGGTTGTCATGTGCAATTCTCCGTGTGCGTTTGCACGTCGTGGGCGCATTTGGTTGCAATTTGTTTGTGAGCACATGCGCCATGTTGGTGTGCTTGCATCAGGGCTGGCTGCATGTTCGATGTGTTTTGTAAATTATATGTGTGCTCATTGTTTTTATACGGAACGTATTACTCATTTCGTCTCGCACATTTTTGCTGTTGTTGGTTACTATATGTGCCAGCCTTATTTTCCATCCGCCGTAACTTTCGACGATGGAAAAGTAGGAAGCATAAATGTTTCCGACAACTTTCGTGAAGTTGTTGGCGATTATTACGTAACGTTCGTGTTGTTCGTATCGAGCGTGAATGTACTCTATTGTTATTCCATCGAATTTGGTAGTGGAATATTTTTTTACGAAGTTGACCAACATGCAAATGCCAGCTGATATTTTGTGATCAATCGTACTGAATATCGGCATAAGAGTCATAGATATGGCTTTCTACGAGTTTTTTGCTCTTTTAATCTTCAGAGCGATAAGGTGTTCAACTATTTCAAATAATTATTCGACTCAAATAATTCCAACCGCGAGACCTGCCAGCCAGTCACGGGGCCACTAGAATGTTTCCGTAAAGCATTACTAAAATGTCACGAGTAAACTAACAGCCATGTTAAAGCCCAGGTCCCGGTTACAAGGCGCGAGGTTTTTTGTTAACAATTTTGGAAGGGGTCTGAGCGGTTATCCTTTGAAATTTTGGAACGGTGAACTTGTTATGAATTTTAACTCAGAGTATAGCGCACAATACTATAGGGGAACGTGATTACAGAATGTTGATAAAAATGAGGCCTAGGGAATATATAGGGCGATTGACCTAGGTTGAATGTCGAGGGTTGGGGCTCGATAGTCCCAAGGTTGACGGGGTCAAAATGGGTTGGGGGTGACTCGGGATGAGGTTGGGGCCGAATAGGTCGGCGGGGGCTGGTTTGGCGCGTGACTTGAGGGCCGAGCTTGTGGAACAGAGAGGTTCGCCTGTACTCACTGTGGCGAGCCCCAGTAAAGAATTGTAATTCCTTACACTCTCCCACCTTCTAAAGGAAGGCACTCCCTTATCGAGGCCGAACAGTCATTAAAGTAATCCCCGATGTGACTGTAAGTCTTCAGCCCTGTGGCGGGCGTAATGATTACGCTGGCCTGACGAGGTCTTGAGGTCGAACTGAAATCGATGGTCAGAAAGCGTCGAAACGATCACTTTCAATCTCAGCAGTCGAAGATGGTCGAATTCTTCTGCTGACCAAACAGGCAAGATGGTCAGACGAAAAACTGCTGCACAGTTGCATTTCTCCTCCCTCCAAGAAGAAAAAGCTCCCAACTACCTAGGTAAAACTCCAGGTAAAACTCTAGGAAATCCATTACTCCAGGGTAGTCGAAATAATCCCACACTGCGGCTGAAAGCCTCATCACTCTACTTCGAAGATGCCGTTGAAATAAATCCTAGCCACTAAACACGCGAATCAGGATGACTCCAAAATCTGTTCCAAGTAAATTGTCTTAAGGGTAAACTGCTTCGAAGTTCTTGAAATTCCACAACTACTGCTCCAAAAGACTTTCACACGAACTCAAAAAATCTTCAGAAGTCAAACACTGCTTGCGAGCTGGCCCCAATACAGCTCCAACAGTACTGCTGCCAATGTTTCTGTAAATCCGATACTGCTGTTTTCAATTCGGCTGGCGAGACGGGATTGTGTTCCCACAGTGTGCGAATCAGATGAATTGATGATGGAGGCGGTGGCGGGTGATGGCGAGAGGCTGACGACGATGACGATGGAGAGTAACCGATGCGAATCCCGCTCCATTGAAAAACCTCGAACGAAACCCGGGGTCGAATGACGCTAGCTGGATCAGCTTCTTTGTCCGTACACGCCGAAAGATTCGGGAAGAACCGAAACAGCTACTGTTCTCCCTCTGTCCATGTACCCAGAATAATCCGCAAAATTCGGTCGATGTTGCTCGTACCCCCAATGATAGCGGGTACTGCTCCAGTTGTAAATCCTTTAACCTCTCCTCAGAACCACCAAAAATGTCGGAATTCCACGGTACATCGAAAATACTGCAACTCTGCTTCACGGCTACCCGTAAAAAACTCAGGCGTTTAGACGTCCTTTAGCAGAGCCCCTTCGGTTTTTCGGAAGCCAATCCGAAGACTCCGTCCGAATACCCGAAAATTACGAAAGCTCTAACGAACATACCCGAAAAGCACGGCGAAAACGTTGCCCACTCTTCGACGGGAAATAATTCCGTCTATACCCCGGGAAGGGGAGGACCGGCTAATCCCAACCGTCCATCGGACAGGATCTGACAGCATCGGAAACGCCGTAATTAATCTCCGCTTCATCCGATCGCCATCAGCATGCTTCCGCCCCCTTCCCCGATAGGGTCTGCTCCCCTATCGGAAACCTAATGGGCAGGAACGTAGCTCTGATACCAGCTGTTATGAATTACAACTCAGAGTATAGAGCAGGATACTATAGGGGAACGTGATTAAAGAATGTCGACAGAAATGAAGCCTAGGCAATATATAGGGCGATTGACCAGGGTTTAAGGTCGGGATTTGGACCACTCAAGGGCATGATAGTCCCGAGGGTGACGGGGTCAAAATGGGTTCGGGGCGACCCGGGATGAGGTTGGGGCCGAAAAGGTCGGCGGGGGCTGGTTTGGCGCGTGACTTGAGGGCCGAGCCTACGGAACCGAGAGGTTCGCGTGTACTGTTAGAAACAGACTGCAAATACCACTTTTGTATTTGCACTTTTATATCCTAGTTTAGGTTGTGAATGTTCTAGTGGGTTGGGGTGTACTCACAAATCCCAACCTCACCCAATTGTGATCCCCACAATCTCCAATTACCCAAGTGGAGATTCCGGAGATCCCAATGGGGATTCCCTCCAATTCCCCCTTCATCCATTCTCTCTCACCTTGCCATGTACTTATAGAGCCTTGGGCTCCTTACCTTGTGGGGATCACAATTGGGTGAGGTTGGGATTTGTGAGTACACCCCAACCCACTAGAACATTCACAACCTAAACTAGGATATAAAAGTGCAAATACAAAAGTGGTATTTGTAGTCTACTTCTAACATTAGACAGAGCGGCGGAGCTCCCAGACAGTATTAGGGACAAAGGGGAGATGCCAGCCCTTGGGGCACTCCATGAAGATGCGTTCATGAAGCTCGCCCTTCAGAAATACCGTAGTGATATCCATGGAGTGAAGGATCATGCCATGTCGACCGGCAAAGCCGAGGAACTGGCAGTTTCGCAGTCGGTGAGTACGTCTCGAAGAAGTCGTAACCATACCGCTGCGTAAAACCTTTAGTGCAGTAATGAGCTTTGTAGATTGGGTCATTGCCGGGAAGGAGCTTTACACGAAAGACCGACTTGCCCTTGACCACATTGGTGTTGGGGGGGCGAGGGACGTCGACAAAGGTGCCATTGCGTACGAAGGCTTATTTCTCCTTTAGGACGGCCTTTCCCCAATGAGGACTGTCGGGGCAGGTTATGGCTTCATCATAGTCTCCGGGCTCGAAGATGATGGGTGCACCTTCAAAGACCAAGACTGGCGCCCCGGCGACGTTGAAGGCGACGGCGCAGGAGGAGGAAAAAAGGTGGAGGCGGATGAACTCGCCATGGGAGTCCTCGATAAGGAGAGGAGAGAGAGGCGGAGGGAGGGGTGGTGGCGAGATGGCGACTCGGCCACACGGCTGCACGTTGCTGTTGTACGGCTGGACTGCTGCGCTGCTGCACGGCAGGATGGTTGCGTTGCTGCATGACGGAGCTGGAGGACCGTTGTACAGCTGGACTGCTGCACTGCTGCACGGTGGGGGTGGTGCTGTAGAAAGAGGGGAGGAGGGGGTGCTGTCAGATGGTATCTGGATGGAGGGAGGGTGAGGGGACTGAGGTCGGGAGGTGGGGGCAGGGATGGGAGGACCAAAACTGGGATCCATGCACCGTGTATGCGGGCGATGTCGAAGAACAAGAGAAGGTTGAGCCTGGGCAGGAGCGGGGGCAGGAGCGGGGGCAGGAGCGGGGGCGGGGGCGGGAGGGGCAGGATAGGTGGCGGCTGGGGCGGGATCAGAGGTGGAGCTGGAAGCGGGAGTAGGGGCAGGAGGAGGGGCGGAAGCGGAGGAGGGGGAGGGGGAGGGGGGGATTACCAAATCAGAGGCGTCGTCAAATTGACCGGAGGACGGGGGAAGTGGGGGAGGGGGAGGAGGAGGGACAAGGGGGGAAGGGGGGAGAAGAGGCAGGGAGATCATGTCGGACACAGTGAGAGGGCAAGGGGTGACGGTAAGAGGGTCACTTGTGGGGGGGGAAGAGTAGTTCGGGGTGGATTCGTCGAAGACGGCGTCCCGACTATGTATGAGACGACCTGAGGGGGGATGGAGGAAAATGTAATCAGGGGAATAAGGGTTGTGCCCAAGGAAGATGCAGGGAAGGGCCTTGGAGGCAAGCTTCCCTGCTGTGCGAGAACTGTCGGCGGGGTGTATGAGGACATGAGCCTTTGAGCGCCAGACGCGACGGGGAGAAATATCGGGCTTGGAGGACGTCCAAAGCTTGGTAGGGGTAGTGGAAGGATGGAGGGGGTGGGAGTAGAGGTTAGTTAGGAGGGTCGCGTGGAGGAGGGCATAGCCCCAAAAAGAGGGTGGGCACAAGTCATGGACTAGGAGACACCGGGCAGTTTTAGTGATCTCCCGAATCCGAGCCTCAGCCAGAACATTCTGCAATGGGGAGTGCGGAAGGGTATGGGTATGGCGAATGCTATGGGAAATGGAGTATGAGGAAAACTGCTGGTTTAGGAATTCGCCGCCTCCATCGGAGTGGAAGCGACGAACGGGGCATAAAGTGTGTACGTGCCTGCTCTGCCCAAGCGATGATCGCAGCCGGAGCCTCGGCCTTCGTTCGAAGGAGAGAGACCGAGGTATACCGGGAGTGATCGTTGACAAGGACAAGAAGGTAGCGGTGACCCTGGCGGGTAGGGGAGGGGTTGGGTCCCCAGAGATCCATATTGGACTATGTCCAAGAGATCCATATTGGATCATGTCTGAGGGGTGGCTTTTATGAGGGAGTTGTTTCAGCTTAGCCTAAACACAAATGGTGCAGGGAGGGGCAGGAGAGGGAGGGAGAGGGGAAAGGGTGAGTGGAAGGCCTTTGAGAAGGCCAGTGGCAACAGTGCGTTGGAGGGTGGCAAAATTGGGATGCCCAAGGCGGTGGTGGAGGAGTAGGGCGGGATGGGAGAGATCCCGGCAGTGGCATTGGGATGGGGGGGTTGCTGGAGGAGTGGAGGGACTGGTGGGTGGGGGTTGAAGAGCAAAAAGTGTAGGGGGATTGGAGGGGGGAAGAGAGGTAGCCTGACATAGGGCAGGACGAGGAGTGCGAAGGGTGTACATACGAGAGGTAGGACACACGGGGACACGGGTAATGAATCGACCGGAGGTGGAGTGATGCAAGTCACAGTGGGAAGCATGGCTGGGGTAGATTGTAGTCACCCCGGCACGTTGGAGGGCATCTTGGGAGACAAGGTTAGTATGAAGTGAGGGGATGTGAAAACCTGTGACGGAGCCAGAGGGAAAAATGGGACAGGGGAGGGTGGAGGTGTGAGTGGTGGTGATGGAGAAACTGGAATCTGCCCCAAGGATGGTGGAGGGGGAGGTTAGGGGAGCAAGATGACTGGCGTCACGGAGGACTGTGGCGCTTGCTCCACTGTCAATTACGAACTCAAGGGGAGGGCAGGAGTGGGTCCGGGAATACTGGAGAGAAGCTTCATTAATAGATTCGGGATACAGAAAAGTGGGATTGGGCTGAGTAACATGACCTAGGAAATCAGCAGAGGGGAAGGGAGTGAAACCGGGAGGACCAGAGGAAGTCTGGGCAGTTGTGGCCGGCATAGCACTCAAAGCGGAGGATTGCTGAGATGGGGGAGGAGGAGTCGGCTGCTGCTGCTGCTGTTGCTGGTGCTGGTGCTGCTGCTGGAACTGCTGCTGGTACTGCTGCTGGTACTACTGCTGAAACGGCTGTTGCTGCTGGGACAGCTGCAGCTGCTGCTGGGGGTACTGCTGCTGCTGTTGGGTGTACTGCTGCTGCTGCTATGGAGGGAGAAGGGATTGAACCTGCTGGAGGACTTGGGGGGAGAGGTGCTGTGCCAGGATCTGGCGTAGGGAGGACCGCTGATAGGTGGGAGTCGTGCGAACATCAAGAGCAATGGGGGGCGGAGTCATGGATGACCAGGGAGGTGGGATACCAGTGTTCCTGCGGTCAAACCATTCATCTGTAAGTGCCTTGAAGCAGGTGGTTGTGGGATGAGTAGTTTTGAGGCAGCGCTAACCTTTGTTGGTGCCGTAACGAATGAGATACTGACATGGAGGGTAGTTACCAATGCCTTGGCCGCTGCCACTGCCGCGTCCACCACTGCGTCTGCCCCCGTGACCTCCTCCAGAGCGCCCCGCCGTGCTGCCACCACGTCCGCCACCACGTCCACCACGTGCCTGTGCGGCATTCACGGTTGGAGGAGACTGACGGAGGAGGTCCGCCTCAGTCTTTAGGATCTACGAGACGACCTTGGTGGAGTCAGGCGGGTGGCGGGCATGGACTTCATCGAAGGCCACCTTGCGCGTGTCAAACATCGGCGAGAGGCCATCAAGGAGGCAGCACATGAGGAGGGAATCGGGAAGAGCTGAGCCACGAGCAGCAAGGCGGCTGGCAGTGGAGGTGAGGCGCCGGGTGAAAGCAAGCGCGTTGGGGCAGCTATCAAGTGTGATGGAGGAATGCACGATGGAGTGCGAGGAGAGAGTTTGTGTCCTGCAGGTCATAGGTGGCACAAAGCTTCTTCCAGAAAGAGGCAGAGGAGGAGGGATTAGTCTCGCATTTAAGGGAGGTAGGGACGCAAGAAATGAGGATGGAGAGGCATTTGCAGTCAGCCTAAACCCAAGCAGCATAGCGAGTGCGAAACTCACGAGAGTCTGCGGCACGCTGAGCAGCGTTTTCGTTGTACTTGGAGATGAGTTCTTTGGCTTCGTCGTGGGCATTCTGCTTCTCGGAGTAGGTGTGTTGGAGAAGAGTGTAGTCGGCAAAGTCTTTGTCGTACATAGTGCAGAGGCGAGCCCAGCGGTCAGGATCAGTGTTGTACTCAGGGTGATTGGGCTTGATGGGCTCAGGTCCTGAGGGGGGATCAGGGGGGGAGGGAGGGAGGGTGCCAAGCATGGTAGGGGGGGAGGGGGGCTTTCCTACCTCATTGTCCTCGAGGATTGTGGAGCCGAGAACAGTGGAGATGCTTTGCGCAAATGAGTTCCAGTTGATAGGAACCACGCCATCAGCGAGTTCAAGTGCGTCGATGGTGCTGAAGTCAACCGCGAGCGAGTCCGTTGCCATGGCAGGTGGGAATCAGCTACTTGCAGCCAGCTACCAGCGACCAGGGACCGGCTTCCAGCGACATGGGGGGAGGGGGAGGAGGAGAGAGGAAGGCGAAAATGACAGGTGCGCAGAGCGCAGCTATCAAGTCACTGTGCAATGTGCAGCTTTGGAATCCTTCCACGAAAGGGTTGTCACACGGTGCGGATGGCAAGGTTGCGTCGCGTCTAAATGCGTGCTACGCGGATGGGGAGGAAGGGTGCGGCTGCTGCCTGAGCTTGCTCTTGGTGCAGTCCAGGCAGGTGGGTGCAGGTGAGACTGTTGGTGGAGGAAGCGCCGACGGGAGGCCAAGAAGAAGTTTCTTGGAAGCGATGTCGGCAAGTGTACGGAAGTTGGGGTGACCCAAGCGATGGTGGTAGAGGATGGTTGGGTTGGCGAAGCTGCGATACGAACACGGAGTGGTGCTGGCAGCTTGCGCTTGGGAGAGGGCGGCGAGAGGTGCAGGTGAACGCAGCATGTAGAGCTTGCTACTGTTGAGTGTGAAGCATGCTAGGAGCTTGTTGGACTTAGGGTAGAAGAGGTCACAGTGATCCGAGTGTGCTGGGAAGATCGTGGTGACGCCTGCCCGTTGGAGCTCGTATTGGGCCACGAGATTGTGGCGTAGTGTGGGAACACACATGCCGGTGACACTGTCCGAAGGAAAAGCTGGGCACGGAACTGTGGAGGAGCCCTTGGCGTGTGTTGTGAAACTGGAGTCTGCTCCTAGTAGACGGATTGGTGTCTCGTATGGCTTGAAGGAGTGTTGTTCCTTGAGAACCGTGTGAGTGGCCCTACTGTCGAGGGCGAACTCTATTGTGGCTGAGGTGCTTTGTGAGCCAGGATAGTGCGAAATTGTCTCGTTAATCATGGTAGTGCCAGGGAACAATATGTTGAGGCGCACATCAGCAGGTGCAGCCATAGCAGCCTGCACGGATTCCTGCGCTTCGACTTGATTGACTTGGCGAGGAGCACGATGGACCATCCAGCTTGGCGGCTTGGAGGCGGTCCCATTGACGGCATACCACTCGTCATCCTTTTTCTTGAATCAGGAGGCAAGGGCGTGGTTGGTGCCGCCACACACCTGGCCGGCACGAGGGCCGCGCTTGATGACATAGGGACACGGGGGGAAGCGGTTGCGCTGGAATGGCGCCGAAGCGGCATAGGCTTGAGGCACGGGAGCGCGGATTGCATTGGCCTTGGCTTGAGCGCTGTTGTCCTTTTCGGCAGAAAGGAGCGCAGATGAGACCTTGGCAAATGTGAGGTCTGCAGGAGCAAGGCCCAAGAGCAGTCTTGTTCAGGAAGCGATCCTCGAGGTAGAGCCAAATGGCGTTGGCAGACGGGTAGTTGTGGTAGGTTTCGACGAGTTCGGGAGGAGTGGTGCCCATGAAGACACTAATGACCGCACCATCGGCCTTCTCCCAATTCTTGTACTTGCGCAGTGCAGCAGCATAAACTGCTTCGGCGGCGGCATTAGCTGGATCGGCGGACCTCTCGGGTTTAGGAGGCTCTTTGCCGTCACCGATGTTGACAAGGACGTCGGTGAGCTCGAGCCCCTTCACCTCGCGACTGAGGAGGTGCTTGTCGACACCATAGCGCCAAGCCTTGTAGTTGGAGCATGTACCGTCCGGCTCGAGACGAAGGAGCGGGATCGGGTTGGCGAGTGAAGTGGTTGAGTAAGCCATTGTCGGTGTGCAGCGCGGCACTTCTGGAAATTGGTCGACGAGAATTGCTGAAAATCACTCTGACGGCTTTATCAAAATGCCGCTAAGTAGGAAATGGCGTCGGCGAAAATTCGTTAAAACGCCGACTTGAAACTGAATCTGAGCCTCTGTCTAACCCCGGACCCACACACCCCCCCACACACCCCCAGGCCCTGTCCCGCAGCTACACAGCTCCGCAACCAGCTCCGCAACCAGCTCCGTAAACAGCTCCGCTCCACTTCAACCTGTGTACCTGCTCTTGATTTGACGCGAGACGTTCGTGGAGGCGATTTCGCGAGGGGAGTTCGCCTATTCTGGCGGGGTCTGAGGGGAAACTCGAGAACGAGTTTTAAGAGATGGTCGAAATTGAGATTCGACCAAGGAGAACCGAGGAGGAAATCGACGATGAGAAGCGTGAAAGCTTCAGACATGAATAATTCAACGAGGTCGAGCTCGAAGGCGGTCGACGATAAGAGGCGCGACTGCAGAGTGGAGCACGTCGAAATTCCGACGACTCGAAACGAATGTCGCGACGATGAAGTGCGCGTAGCGCGGGCATGTGAGATTAGGACCTTGATCCGCGTGTGCGGATAGGTCGCTCTGATACCATGTAAGAAATAGAGTTGAAATGATTGATTAGGTAAGGAGCCCAAGGCTCTATAAGTACATGGCAAGGTGAGAGTGAATGGATGAAGGGGGAATTGGAGGGAATCCCCATTGGGATCTCCGGAATCTCCAATTGGGTAATTGGAGATTGGGGGGATCACAATTGGGTGAGGTTGGGATTTGTGAGTACACCCCAACCCACTAGAATTTTCATAACCTAAACTAGGATATAAAAGTACAAGTACAAAAGTGGTATTTGCAGTCTATTTCTAACAGCCCCTCCCTTGCTTGCTATTCTATACTACCTGCCTGTTATACTTGTTGACTGGCCTTTTGCCCTTGTCTCAGCGATCAGACTTGTAGTGTTTCCCTGAGCTGTTTTGTTACATACTCCAGTGGCCAGACTCGTAGTGCTGCCCTGGATTACTGTTTCTCTCTCTCTCTCTCTCTCTCTCTCTCTCTCTCTCTCTCTCTCTCTCACTCTCTCTCTCTCTCTCTCTCTCTCTCTCTCTCTCTCTCCTCTCTCTCTCTCTCTTCTCTCTCTCTCTCTCTCTCTCTCTCTCCTCTCTCTCTTCTCTTCCTCTCTCTCTCCTCCTCTCCTCTCTCTCTCTCTCTCTCTCTCTCTCTCTCTTC